>JAKMXP010000004.1:1800000-2039548 GCA_022506055.1 Microbotryum violaceum | reverse complement strand
CCGCTTGGCCGAGGTAAACCTTGGCAACTCGCTTCACACATCTCTTCAATTGTTTTCTAAAGGACTGGGCTGGCCAGCGGCAATTAGTCCACAACGTTTTACCTTCTACACCACCAAAATGGCTCAGGCTTTAGAACTATGAATTAGAGCACCCTCTTACTAGGCTTGCGCCGCTCAGAGACTCATATTCGGCGTCCTGACTATGCTTTCGGGTCTTTGGTTCTAATGATCCAAATTGCCTACTAACCAGTCGGTTACGGATGATCCAGGGACTTGCTACTTATGAATATGGTGCTTACACTACTTGCAACACTCACTTATCTCCATGCCGGCGCATTCGGGCTTTGAGTTTAGTGCTTGTGCCACTTTCGCTTTTTGCTTCACTTTCACTTTTGCTTCTCTTCCATGAGGTAGGCGCGGGCCCATTCGACCGCGAGATTCGAACCTCTTTGCCAAAAGTGCCTCGGGAGCGCACTTTCGTTCACCGCCGGCCGCGCCCGCCCGCGCGCACGGTCCAGCCTGGGGCTTGGCGCTCCTCCCAGCCAGTTGCTTGCCTGGCCTTGACCACTCTGCGCCGCCTGACCCACTTTTTTCACAAAGTCGTCCTTTCACCCCTTCCAAGTGCGTCGACTCGTCAAACTTATGTTACTCGATATTATTCCGCCCTTTAACGCTGTCTGTGTAGCACTTCCATCGCGGTGGCACCGACGCAGCGCAACGGATTAGCGCCGAGCTAATTCCCAGCTGCCTTGGACCTAATCCGATATTGCCCCCGCCTAGCCCGTCTTTCGAGCTGGCCTAATCCGGTATTGCGCGCGTCGAATGCCGAATTGCGCGCGCCTAATCTGGTATTGCGAGCGTCCAATCGGGTATTGCGCGCGCCTAATCCGAGATCGCGCGCGTCCAATAGGCTATTCCGGGCGTCAAATCGGGTATTGCGCGCGCCTAATCCGATATCGCGCGCGTCCAATCCACAATTGCGCGCGCTTAATCCAATATCGCGCGCGTCCAATGCCGAATTGCGCGCGCCTAATCTGGTATTGCGAGCGTCCAATCGGGTATTGCGCGCGCCTAATCCGATATCGCGCGCGTCCAATCCACAATTGCGCGCGCCTGATCCGGTATTGCGAGCGTCCAATCGGGTATTGCGCGCGCCTAATCCGAGATCGCGCGCGTCCAATAGGCTATTCCGCGCGTCCAATCCGGTATTGCGCGCGTCCAGTCCGGAATTGCGCGCGCCTAATCTGGTATTCCGCGCGTCCAATCCGGTATTCCGCGCGTCCAATCAGGTATTGTGAGCGCCTAATCTGATATCGCGCGCGTCCAATGCCGAATTGCGCGCGTCCAGTCGACTATTGCGTGCGCGCGCCTAATCCGGTATTGCGCGCGTCCAATCCGGTATTGCGCGCGTCCAATCAGGTATTGCGCACGCCTAATCCGGTATTGTGAACGTCAAATCAGGTATTGCGAGCGCCTAATCTGATATCGCGCGCGTCCAATGCCGAATTGCGCGCGTCCAATCGTCTATTGCGCACGCCTAATCCAGCATTCAATTATATATTGCCCGCGCCTAAGGTAAGGTAACATTCCCCGCACCCTAATCGTTCCCCTTACCGCCGTGCACCAAGTGTGAATGGGTCTTGTGCATACTGGACTACATGACTACAAATGCAATCGATCATTCGAAATCACACAAAAGCGACCAAGCTGACCTCAGGCACCAGCCCAGAGCGCTGTACCAGGCCTCATCACCTTGTGTCGCTGAACTATTCTGATTCCCGCGCGCAGGCAGGCTCGATCGCACCGAGCGGCGGTGTGGCCACGGTCGATCTTACTACACCGGGGCTGTACCGTTCAGTGGAACATCACTCGACGCATTTGCGGTCAGTCCAGTGCAGATACTGGCCGGTGCGAATCAGCGAATGAATCGCAATCGGTCCTTGGAGATCGGTCACGGTAGCTGAGAGGTTGCCCAAGGCGAATTCGACTTGCGCTGCCTCGGTGCAATCAAACGCAAGTCCAATCCGGTTGGGTGTGCGCGCGACCGGAGTGTGAGAGGCTTGTGAACGTGCCCATGAGCTGAGACCGAGTGCGCGAGCGCCGGGTATCGCTTTCAGGTACGATGCGGGCAGGGAGGCGCGGAGCTTCGAAAGAGGAAGCCAACCCCTGTACTTTGCGCCCGCCGACGCTCCCCACCTACCTACCTAACCCTCCCGCTCCCTGTCCCACAAGCTGCGAGCAAAGCACCGGTGGAACTGCACCCACTGGCCATCGACTCGACCGATACGCAACTCCGCAACTCCGCAACTCGAATCGGCCGGGGCTGGGCTCCGTCCGGCGCCAACCATCTTGGTCTTGCGCCGAGTGCCTGCCACGTCATACCCTCCCTACTCCAACCCTTACCACGAACTTGCCAACGTCCTTACACACCTCCACACCTCGGCCCGGTACAACTCCCCCCTCCCCCCCCCCCACCCCCGACCTGAACCGTCCCCTGCCTCCACCTCCGCCTCCTCCCTCCTGCCTTCCCCATCCATCCATCCTAAAAAAAAGGCCACCCCATACATCGATCCATCGTAACAAAAAAAAACCACTCCTCCCTCCGTTCTTCTGTCTTCTGTCTTCCAAGACCGACCCGACTACTCCCAAATCCCACAAAAATTAAAAAACCTGCGGCAGCACAGTCTTCTCGACTGGTCACCCACGTCAATACTCTCTGGCCCCTGCGATGCTTGTCTGCGCGGATCGGACGAGACGCGGAACGTTCATCGCGGTATGGCCGCAGATACCCACCCCCACCCCCCCTCCCCTACAAAAACCCCACACCCCGGTCATACAAAAAAAAACCAAAGCCACACAGCTTCGCGAGCCCCTATCATTTTCCAAGCTCATTGCACGTTCGTATGCTTGCCCACTTGGTCTCCATCTCTCGCACGAACCATGAGCGATCTCTTTTCAGCCACCGCTGTAGAATTCCATCGAATGAAACTACCTTGAACTCAGCAGCCGACGGGGTGTTGTTTGCCATCGCCAGTGGGCTGGCATTCTCGCGTCATGCACTGATAACTATACAACATGACTTCTATTTACTCCACTCATCCTCAAACATCGACACTGGTCAGGCTGAAGCCTCGCGCATTCTCCCTTGCCCACTCTTGCAGCATGCACCGCATGAATGCGACGGTGTGAATGACCATCGTGGATTTGCCCAGCTCGACCGGCCAAGCGAAGACCCACGTATGCAGACCACCTTCTTCGCCTTCCTCTGTTACCCGGGGCTGCGGCCATACGAACGTCGCGGGATCGATCCAAATGCTCGATTGGAAGCACAGGTCCAAGGTGGACGGGAGCGATCTCGCCAGCGCGTCCGGCGAAAAATGGGCGGCGGCCTCATCCCACAAGCGTTGGTATCGGAACAGCTCCGAGCCGGCTTTGACGAACAGTTTGAGCACCTCGATCGAGGATCCGGCAGTGGCCGGTGCCGACCCACTCGCGACGATGGCAGGTGGCGAAGCGGCGGAGACGGGTGACTGCGAATCCTGTGAAGCCCCCGACCCTGGCGGCGGACCCGGTCGAGGGGGAAGCGACGGAGGTGGTGGCGGTAGGCTCGATCTTGGGGGCGCTATAGCTGACGAAGGAGCGACCGGGAGCTTGGTAGAGCTCGACGTCGACGTCGATGCAGCGGCACCGGATGCGAGCAGCTGGGCCCCGCGATGGTTGAGTTGCTTTTGTTCGTACATCGCTAGCGTGTACACGGCGATCGATTCCATTCGAGTACTGTGAAAACAAACGCACGTGAAGTATACTACAATGTTAGTTACCACGCTGAATGTTAGGTACCACGCTGCGCACTCGCATAGCGCCGACTGTCGACTGAAACTCACCATATGCCCTCCAAGAGTCCCAGTTTGGCCTTTTCCGCCGCTCGCTTGACGTAGGCGACGAGCCCAAAGATGGTCTGCCAATGTTGTGCAATGCACGTCTTGGCCGCTTGGTCGTCGCACCAAAAGGCGAACACGTACAGCAGTATCGCGTCGGTTTGGTACGCGAGCGCAACGGCGTGGTTGGCTGTCGACTCCCGTGCGAGTTTATCGCCCGTGTGCTTGAGCTCGCGACCTTTGGCGCGAAACCTGCAGTAAGTGTAACACGGAAAGGAAAGGCTCAGTCGCGTTTCATCCTGGCTACGTGTGACAAAAAGTGACGCACTGGGCGGCCATCTTCCGGAGCCGGTCCTTGCCAAAGTTCTTCTTCCAGTCCTCGGAACCAACCTTGGGCTCGTCGTAGGTGACCGGCGGCCTTATGCGGGGTGTGGAGAAGGGCGATACGCGGATGTCAGGTGTGAGGCCGTTGGTGCCTTCAAGCGATGTGCGTGAGGGTCGTCCAGCTCGATCCGCCGTGGGTGGTGGAGAGAACCGTGCACGTCTGATGCACAAGCAGGCAAGCAAAAAGTCAGTTCTCTGTAGCGAGGCTGCTTTTCAACGAGGTAAGACGGTCAACTGACTTGGATGGGATCGTGCGGTGGGTGTGGAGCAGCTCCGAGTAGTGTGAGGGTTCCAAGCCTAGCCCGGTCGGCGGTGGCGGCGCAGGGGCTCGTGCGCCGGTCGACGCCGCTCTGGCCGTCGCGGATGACGAGACCGACTCGCCAGCAGCAGAGCTCGAGACAAAGGGCGAGGCTGGCGCTGCAAAAACCGTGCTCTGACGAGGCGACGGCGGAGGCGAGGGCAAACTGGGCGACAGCAGCCTCTGCACCGAGTCGAGTAGCTACGAACACGAGAGAGAGAGGTGAGAAGTGACGAGGAGAGTGATGTGGAGAGTGTTGCATCGACAGTCAGGTCAGTCTGGGTGAAACACAGCCGCACTCTCCTGGCCGCACACTCACGTACAACTTCTCGAGAGTGTCGTCGTCCATGTGTCTCAGACTTGGCCCGGGATCGCGTTCGCCAGTTGTCGCTGCAGTGGGGACGTGGTCTGCCACAGCGCCAGTCGACGCAACCCACCGCTCTGAGTGAGGTGCGCTCTGAGTGAGGTGGCCGCCAGCAACGCGGTCGCGCGCCCGCTGGTGTGAGTGCGGTGGGAAAGGCGCGCGAGACCACGGCTCGTGCTTTGGAGCGCGAGCGCCTGTTTCGCATTAGCTCTTAAAAGGCTCAGGTGTTACGTTGCGCTAATCAGCAGTGGATCTTGGTAATGGGTCCAAGCTCACCAGCCAAAGTTTTGTCGGGATTGCCCGACAAAACCACGACGAATCGTGTCTTGAATCGCATCTCACAGGCTCACTACGCACATTTGGCCATCACCAAGAGAACCATACACGTTTGAATACACAAACAACAGGCTCAGCCCCCAAGAATGGCTTGAAAGCGACGTGGTGAGGGCCTGTGACGTGGGCCTGCAACGTGGGCCTGAAGCGTGGGCCTGAAGCGTGGGCCTGAAGCGTGGGCCTGAAGGCCTGAAGCGCGGGCCCGACACGGCGCGTGTTATCCCGCGAGCGCAGGCGGGGCGCAACGCGGTCGCGCGCCCGCTGGTGTGAGTGAGGTGGGAAAGGCGCGCGAGACCACGGCGTGTGCTTTGGAGCGCGAGCGCCTATTTCGCATTAGCTCTCTAAACGGCTCAGGTGTTACATTACGCTAATTAGCAATGGATTTCGGTAATGGGTCCAAGCTCACCAGCCAAAGTTTTGTCGGGATTGCCCGACAAAACCACGCCGAATCGTGTCTTGAATCGCATCTCACAGGCTCACTACGCACATTTGGCCATCACCAAGAGAACCATACACGTTTGAATACACAAAGAACAGGCTCAGCCCCCAAGAATGGCTCAAAAGCGACGTGGTGAGGGTCTGTGACGTGGGCCTGAAGCGTGGGCCTGAAGCGTGGGCCTGAACTTGGGCCTGACACGGCGCGTGTTCTCCCGCGAGCGCAGGCAAGCGCAGGCAAGCGCAGGCGGGGCGAACCCACCAGCTGGCGGCGAGCAGTGCTACCGTCATCGCTTGCTCACTACTAGTACTAGCAGTCTAGCACCCATCTCGTTGACAGCTACAGCACATACTTTGATCTCAGAAAGCAGCACTGCTCACCGCTTAAATACTGTTTACAACACGTCACTTCAATGATCGTCTACAAAGTTCTGACATCGGCCGAGTGCGAGGACTAGGCGTACAACATCATCTCAGGGCATTCTAGTCGCCACACTGCAAATCTTCCAGCTCTGATTGATTATGACCGATTACGCCTCACGAGGTAACGGAGTCGCCGTCGAGGTCGAGACCATTCCAAGCGTCTGCCGACCGGCCCGCCGCAACCTTGCTCGCAAACTCTTGGCTGGTGAAGAACACGACCGAGTACCTCGAGCCACTGAAAGGAAAGCTCGAATGAATAAGTCGGCTTGATTGAAAGTGCACTGTCAGCCCGTCCCCGCACTCGACGATCAGGCCCAGCTCGTGGAAGCAAAGTTCACCTCGCGCGAATGGCTCGCCGTCGAACAAGCCGCCGACGAACAGGGAGCACATCGCTTTCGAGACGTCGGGATCGAGGTGACCTCCCATGACGCTCTCCCAATTGATGGCGACGTTCGTCTGGAATCCCGACACGTTGTCGAGGCTCGCTCGGGCCAGAGCCTGTGTTGTTTCGAGCGTCGCGTGCGCTTCGGGACTCGTTGCTTTGAGCTAGGGCGATGCAGCACCAAGTTCATCAAGTCAGCACCACAGCATACGCTTGCGTTCAGAAAAACCGCGAAAGGGTGGCTCACTGAGTTGTCAAGATACGAGATGACGGGATGAAGCGCAGCAAGGACGGCGCCGCCCACTGGCCCAAGGTCCTTCGCCGATTTGATGACGTACGGCGCCTTGGCATATCGGAGCTGCAATCCAATCATACACGACGCTTGTGCTTGTTCCCCCCTCTCGAGACGGAGCTCACGCTCCATCCTCATTGGGCCCGGCGGAAAAAATAGGTCGTCGCGGATTGAGCTCTCGACCGAGCGCTTGACGGCTTCGGGGAAGACCTTGGCAGGGTGTAGGACAATCAGGGGCTCCTTTGGGTTGAGTGGATCTCGGATGATTGCTCCGTACCTTCGCCAGAGACGAGTCCGACGTCGTCAGCAAACAAGAGAGAAGCGTCCTCTCAAAAGCTGCTCGAACCGATGCGGACTCACTGCTCGATGAATTCTCTTTTGATGCGAAATTTATTGCCGCCCGAGCGTCCCAACCTCCCGTGCATCGCCTCAAAGTCTCTGAGGGTGGAGATATCCTGGATGTTGCCCAGTGCTTCCTCTTCAGCGAGCAACAGCCGTAGTCGATCTTGTCCTCGTCGCAAGGTTTCGCCATCGATGTCGACGTCAAGGCGCGAAGCGGACGGAAGTGATGCAACGTGTTGGGGGCCGTGTGAGTCTAGCTCGGCGGCCTTCGAGTCGGTCTCCCAGTCCCCGGCGGGTGCGCCCAGCGCCATGCAAACCTGGCGGAGTGCACCCCGTTTGCTCGATGTCCCTGGAGTAGTATCAGTCCATTGCAAGGCTTCTATGTTGAGAGATTCACACAGCGTGTCCGGGTCCGCAACGTCGAGCCTTCGCACGCAGTCCACGGCCGCGTCGATCGACGCAAAGTTTTCGAAAGGTGCGCTCGAGATAGCTCCATCAACAAGGCCTTGTGAGAAACGGAGAAAGTCCTGTCGACTGCTGCTATTGGTATGACTGGTCCGACAAGCTGGTCAGATGGGTGCAGCAACGCCGGGAACGGGGCAAAACCTTGGCATAGCTCACGCGGTACCACTGTTTTTCGTCTCATTCGCACCTGGACTGATCGACAAGAGCTGCATGCCCAGGTCGGTCGCTTCAACTCTTGGCAGAAGGGCGTCGTCGTCCGCCTCGTTCCCAGGTGGGACCACTCCCAGTCCCCTCGGTTTTCCAAGGCACCGAGCCGCGTCGGCCAAGCTCATTGCGATCTTCTCGGTTCGAAGCGAGGAAAACAAGATATCCGCGTTGCTGATGTGCTTCTTTGCGGCCCAGTGGCCCGACAGGCAAGAGCCTCCGACACTGTAGATTGTTTGTTGGCTCTTCCACTTCCCGTAGCTGTCGCCGGAGAGGAGCACGTCTTCGCCTTGCCACGTGACGGGGATCGGCGAAGCGACGGTCCGAAGAGTCAAGACCGTGGCCTGAAGGTATCGCAGCCCGTTCTGTAAATATGCATCTGCAGCGATCGGTGGGTGAGTGGCTTCGAGTGAGTCATTAGGCCGACGAAAGAAGTGCGATGTCTAACTTACAATCGGTGGACCACTTCTTCGTCGCGGCGTTCCCCGCTCGGCTATCTTTTGGAGGAGTCGAGCCGGCGAGCAGTCCTTCCATTGCGCATCCTAGGCTGGTCGTGTTGTCGATCGTGAATCCGTCTGTCACAAAAAACAAAACGAGAGCAACGTAGGGACAGTCTGTGCGCGAATGAAGGAGGGGGGGGGAAGGCGTCGAAAGAGGTGTCAGAAACGGGATAGGGCAACACATGTGGTGAGACCACGGAAGAGGCTTGCCGAAAGCCCACGCGACAGCGAAGGCGGCACCGCGCTTGCAGATGGTCTCGAAGCCATTCTCCGTCATCGAGTTCGCCAGAGACGGTTCGACCCTCCGTAGGTAGCCCCAGACCCTTTTGGTATTCATTCTGAGTCTGTAGAAGGCCCCTCGAAGCACAGTCGCGGTCAGATTCCGGATGACGCGTTGCAAACCTCGCAGGAAAAGCACCAGACACACCGAGTGATCACCTGCACCAGCCGCATCCCTTCGAGACATCGTTGATACCGGATACTCATCTCCTTGTCTTGCAAGGAGTGCACGCGTCTGCACAGGCGGATCAACTCGGATTTGGCCGCTTGCTCCCTCTCTGTCCACTCATCCAAGGAAGGCCGCCCTCCACTCTCCTCTGCTTGCCCGCCGACAATCGTAGAGTCGTCGTCACCAGTCGCCGAGAACTGTTCAAGCCTCGACGGATTGATGACGTCGCATACAAAGCTGCCAAATTTGTTTTGGAACGCTGGATCTCCGAATGAATGAAGTGCGCGTGCGAGCTGCTCGCCAGGAGTCGCTGGCGAAATGTTGGCGATCGTTTCGAGTTGCGCAACCGCTCTCCAGTCCACTCGACCTGACGACGTACCGGGTAGGCGCAGCGCTCGAGGCGACATGCTTGTCTTCACGGTCGACCCCCGGTAGCGTTCACAGGGTGACGTCATGGTCGCAGTCTCCGCGGTGCCCATCCGAGGTCTCTTGCGATCATAATCGCCACCGCTCGACCGGGGCGAATTGCTGGCCGTCGTCGATCGACTCGGAGGGGTCCAGAGTTGTGCGCTCGAGCCCGACGACGACGAGTTCGTTTCCTGGTCGCTATCGTCGTCGTCGTCGTCGTCGTCATCGAAAGACGTTCGCGATCGCTTCATCTGCGGCACCGTGGCAGCCGGAATACGGACGACCAATCGTGTTGGCGTGGGGCCGGCCGTTACGGAAGCGGAAGCGCGAGTAGGGGCGGACGTGGAGGCGATGGTGGTGGTGATGGGCGCTGCTGTGGCTGCTGCTGTGGCTGCTGCTGTGGCTGGGAGACAGCCTCATACGTCAGCATGATCAACTCGGCCGGGAGTAGGATCCAATATTCTAGGGTGAACACACGTTCTAGTGCCTTGAGGAGGATGTGGAGGCGATGCAGCACCTGCCAGAATGTCGAGGGGAGCTTCTGATGCGGCAGTGCGGCGAGGCGCGTGTGCAACGCGTCGAAACTGACGCAGGCGTCCTTGACGGTACCACTGGCATACACCACGAGTCCACTCGGGCGAGCTCTTAGCTCAGGACCAGTTTTCATGTCGGCTTGTTGAAGGCAAGAGTCCTCGGAACGATGGTGAAGAGAGGTGGGCGCCAGGACAAAGGATCGACCACCACGCGCCGAGAGCGCTGCTCCTCACAGGCCAATTTGTGATCGGCGCGTGGTCGAGTCACCGTTGTTGACGAGGCCTGCTGGCGATCCACTGATCTTTACTCTCGCCTCTGATGTAATGTCTCGGTCCATTTGGACGGTCGACAAGTGTGAAATCTACTGCAAACTTGGGACTCATCGTTGCACTCATCGACTATGGACCGAATCCAGTGCGTCCAAGTTCAGCCGCCGGTGCTAACTACGGGTACTAAGAACCGGAACCAAGGGACCACCGAGCGGACCCAATGTACTCAAACTGGTCTCAACTTTTCTATACAAACCGTTACAGGTGCCGCTGTACATTCGCAGCATCCGGCGGTCTTTTCAGATCGAGCTTATGCGCGAAAAGGGGGCCGTGGTGACGGCTACGCTTTGAGCCTAGAAATGTAGCTGATGAGGGCGTGTAATGAAAGCACACCGCATCGACCTTGCGCGAGTGTGAGCCGACACCACGACCCCCTTTTCGCGCATGAGCTCGACCTGAAAAGACCGCCGGATGCTGCGAATGTCAACTCGGGTGGCTACCGTGGACGAGATCAGGTATCTTCAAGACTGCCTGAGCCTAGAAATGCAGCTGGTGAGGGCGTGTAATGAAAGCACACCGCATCGACCTTGCGCGAGTGTGAGCCGACACCACGGCCCCCTTTTCGCGCATGAGCTCGACCTGAAAAGACCGCCGGATGCTGCGAATGTCAACCCGGGTGGCTACCGTTGACAAGACCAGGTATCTTCAAGAATGCTTGAGTCTAGAAATGTAGCTGGTGAGGGCGTGTAATGAAAGCACACTGCATCGACCTTGCGCGAGTGTGGGCCGACACCACGGCCCCCTTTTCGCGCATGAGCTCGATCTGAAAAGACCGCCGGATGCTGCGAATGTCAACCCGGGTGGCTACCGTAGACGAGACCAGGTATCTTCAAGAATGCTTGAGTCTAGAAATGTAGCTGGTGAGGGCGTGTAATGAAAGCACACTGCATCGACCTTGCGCGAGTGTGGGCCGACACCACGGCCCCCTTTTCGCGCATGAGCTCGATCTGAAAAGACCGCCGGATGCTGCGAATGTCAACTCGTGTCGCGACGTCGACTCCATCATGTGCCTTCAAGACTGCTCGATCCTGTGATTATAGCTGGTGAGGGCGTGTAATGAAAGCACACTGCATCGACCTTGCGCGAGTGTGAGCCGACACCACGACCCCCTTTTCGCGCATGAGCTCGACCTGAAAATGCCGCCGGATGCTGCGAATGTCAACCCGGGTGGCTACCGTAGACGAGACCAGGTATCTTCAAGAATGCTTGAATCTAGAAATGTAGCTGATGAGGGCGTGTAATGAAAGCACACCGCATCGACCTTGCGCGAGTGTGAGCCGACACCACGGCCCCCTTTTCGCGCATGAGCTCGACCTGAAAAGACCGCCGGATGCTGCGAATGTCAACCCGGGTGGCTACCGTTGACAAGACCAGGTATCTTCAAGAATGCTTGAGTCTAGAAATGTAGCTGGTGAGGGCGTGTAATGAAAGCACACCGCATCGACCTTGCGCGAGTGTGAGCCGACACCACGGCCCCCTTTTCGCGCATGAGCTCGACCTGAAAAGACCGCCGGATGCTGTGAATGTCAACCCGGGTGGCTACCGTAGACGAGACCAGGTATCTTCAAGGATGCTTGAGTCTAGAAATGTAGCTGGTGAGGGCGTGTAATGAAAGCACACTGCATCGACCTTGCGCGAGTGTGGGCCGACACCACGACCCCCTTTTCGCGCATGAGCTCGACCTGAAAAGGCC
Organism: Microbotryum violaceum; assembly: GCA_022506055.1. Taxonomy (NCBI): domain Eukaryota; kingdom Fungi; phylum Basidiomycota; class Microbotryomycetes; order Microbotryales; family Microbotryaceae; genus Microbotryum; species Microbotryum violaceum. The sequence goes on along the minus strand of JAKMXP010000004.1, from coordinate 2,027,836 downwards.
GCCGGATGCTGTGAATGTCAACCCGGGTGGCTACCGTAGACGAGACCAGGTATCTTCAAGAATGCTTGAGTCTAGAAATGTAGCTGGTGAGGGCGTGTAATGAAAGCACACCGCATCGACCTTGCGCGAGTGTGAGCCGACACCACGGCCCCCTTTTCGCGCATGAGCTCGACCTGAAAAGACCGCCGGATGCTGTGAATGTCAACCCGGGTGGCTACCGTAGACGAGACCAGGTATCTTCAAGAATGCTTGAGTCTAGAAATGTAGCTGGTGAGGGCGTGTAATGAAAGCACACCGCATCGACCTTGCGCGAGTGTGAGCCGACACCACGACCCCCTTTTCGCGCATGAGCTCGACCTGAAAAGACCGCCGGATGCTGCGAATGTCAACTCGGGTGGCTACCGTGGACGAGATCAGGTATCTTCAAGACTGCCTGAGCCTAGAAATGCAGCTGGTGAGGGCGTGTAATGAAAGCACACCGCATCGACCTTGCGCGAGTGTGAGCCGACACCACGACCCCCTTTTCGCGCATGAGCTCGACCTGAAAAGGCCGCCGGATGCTGTGAATGTCAACCCGGGTGGCTACCGTAGACGAGACCAGGTATCTTCAAGAATGCTTGAGTCTAGAAATGTAGCTGGTGAGGGCGTGTAATGAAAGCACACCGCATCGACCTTGCGCGAGTGTGAGCCGACACCACGACCCCCTTTTCGCGCATGAGCTCGACCTGAAAAGGCCGCCGGATGCTGCGAATGTCAACCCGGGTGGCTACCGTAGACGAGATCAGGTATCTTCAAGGATGCTTGAGTCTAGAAATGTAGCTGGTGAGGGCGTGTAATTAAAGCACACTGCATCGACCTTGCGCGAGTGTGGGCCGACACCACGGCCCCCTTTTCGCGCATGAGCTCGACCTGAAAAGACCGCCGGATGCTGCGAATGTCAACTCCGGTGGCTACCGTGGACGAGATCAGGTATCTTCAAGGATGCTTGAGTCTAGAAATGTAGCTGGTGAGGGCGTGTAATGAAAGCACACCGCATCGACCTTGCGCGAGTGTGGGCCGACACCACGGCCCCCTTTTCGCGCATGAGCTCGACCTGAAAAGGCCGCCGGATGCTGCGAATGTCAACTCCGGTGGCTACCGTAGACGAGACCAGGTATCTTCAAGGATGCTTGAGTCTAGAAATGTAGCTGGTGAGGGTGTGTAATGAAAGCACACTGCATCGACCTTGCGCGAGTGTGGGCCGACACCACGACCCCCTTTTCGCGCATGAGCTCGACCTGAAAAGGCCGCCGGATGCTGTGAATGTCAACCCGGGTGGCTACCGTAGACGAGACCAGGTATCTTCAAGAATGCTTGAGTCTAGAAATGTAGCTGGTGAGGGCGTGTAATGAAAGCACACCGCATCGACCTTGCGCGAGTGTGAGCCGACACCACGGCCCCCTTTTCGCGCATGAGCTCGACCTGAAAAGACCGCCGGATGCTGTGAATGTCAACCCGGGTGGCTACCGTAGACGAGACCAGGTATCTTCAAGAATGCTTGAGTCTAGAAATGTAGCTGGTGAGGGTGTGTAATGAAAGCACACTGCATCGACCTTGCGCGAGTGTGGGCCGACACCACGGCCCCCTTTTCGCGCATGAGCTCGACCTGAAAAGGCCGCCGGATGCTGCGAATGTCAACCCGGGTGGCTACCGTAGACGAGACCAGGTATCTTCAAGGATGCTTGAGTCTAGAAATGTAGCTGGTGAGGGCGTGTAATGAAAGCACACTGCATCGACCTTGCGCGAGTGTGGGCCGACACCACGGCCCCCTTTTCGCGCATGAGCTCGACCTGAAAAGACCGCCGGATGCTGCGAATGTCAACTCCGGTGGCTACCGTAGACGAGACCAGGTATCTTCAAGGATGCTTGAGTCTAGAAATGTAGCTGGTGAGGGTGTGTAATGAAAGCACACTGCATCGACCTTGCGCGAGTGTGGGCCGACACCACGACCCCCTTTTCGCGCATGAGCTCGACCTGAAAAGACCGCCGGATGCTGCGAATGTCAACTCGGGTGGCTACCGTGGACGAGATCAGGTATCTTCAAGACTGCCTGAGCCTAGAAATGCAGCTGGTGAGGGCGTGTAATGAAAGCACACTGCATCGACCTTGCGCGAGTGTGGGCCGACACCACGGCCCCCTTTTCGCGCATGAGCTCGACCTGAAAAGGCCGCCGGATGCTGCGAATGTCAACCCGGGTGGCTACCGTAGACGAGACCAGGTATCTTCAAGGATGCTTGAGTCTAGAAATGTAGCTGGTGAGGGTGTGTAATGAAAGCACACTGCATCGACCTTGCGCGAGTGTGGGCCGACACCACGACCCCCTTTTCGCGCATGAGCTCGACCTGAAAAGACCGCCGGATGCTGCGAATGTCAACTCCGGTGGCTACCGTGGACGAGATCAGGTATCTTCAAGACTGCCTGAGCCTAGAAATGCAGCTGGTGAGGGCGTGTAATGAAAGCACACTGCATCGACCTTGCGCGAGTGTGGGCCGACACCACGACCCCCTTTTCGCGCATGAGCTCGACCTGAAAAGACCGCCGGATGCTGCGAATGTCAACTCGGGTGGCTACCGTGGACGAGATCAGGTATCTTCAAGACTGCCTGAGCCTAGAAATGCAGCTGGTGAGGGCGTGTAATGAAAGCACACTGCATCGACCTTGCGCGAGTGTGGGCCGACACCACGGCCCCCTTTTCGCGCATGAGCTCGACCTGAAAAGGCCGCCGGATGCTGCGAATGTCAACTCCGGTGGCTACCGTGGACGAGATCAGGTATCTTCAAGACTGCCTGAGCCTAGAAATGCAGCTGGTGAGGGCGTGTAATGAAAGCACACTGCATCGACCTTGCGCGAGTGTGAGCCGACACCACGACCCCCTTTTCGCGCATGAGCTCGACCTGAAAAGACCGCCGGATGCTGCGAATGTCAACTCGGGTGGCTACCGTGGACGAGATCAGGTATCTTCAAGACTGCCTGAGCCTAGAAATGCAGCTGGTGAGGGCGTGTAATGAAAGCACACTGCATCGACCTTGCGCGAGTGTGGGCCGACACCACGGCCCCCTTTTCGCGCATGAGCTCGACCTGAAAAGACCGCCGGATGCTGCGAATGTCAACTCCGGTGGCTACCGTGGACGAGATCAGGTATCTTCAAGAATGCTTGAGTCTAGAAATGTAGCTGGTGAGGGTGTGTAATGAAAGCACACTGCATCGACCTTGCGCGAGTGTGGGCCGACACCACGGCCCCCTTTTCGCGCATGAGCTCGACCTGAAAAGACCGCCGGATGCTGCGAATGTCAACTCCGGTGGCTACCGTGGACGAGATCAGGTATCTTCAAGACTGCCTGAGCCTAGAAATGCAGCTGGTGAGGGCGTGTAATGAAAGCACACTGCATCGACCTTGCGCGAGTGTGAGCCGACACCACGACCCCCTTTTCGCGCATGAGCTCGACCTGAAAAGACCGCCGGATGCTGCGAATGTCAACTCGGGTGGCTACCGTGGACGAGATCAGGTATCTTCAAGACTGCCTGAGCCTAGAAATGCAGCTGGTGAGGGCGTGTAATGAAAGCACACTGCATCGACCTTGCGCGAGTGTGGGCCGACACCACGGCCCCCTTTTCGCGCATGAGCTCGACCTGAAAAGACCGCCGGATGCTGCGAATGTCAACTCCGGTGGCTACCGTGGACGAGATCAGGTATCTTCAAGACTGCCTGAGCCTAGAAATGCAGCTGGTGAGGGCGTGTAATGAAAGCACACTGCATCGACCTTGCGCGAGTGTGAGCCGACACCACGACCCCCTTTTCGCGCATGAGCTCGACCTGAAAAGACCGCCGGATGCTGCGAATGTCAACTCGGGTGGCTACCGTGGACGAGATCAGGTATCTTCAAGACTGCCTGAGCCTAGAAATGCAGCTGGTGAGGGCGTGTAATGAAAGCACACTGCATCGACCTTGCGCGAGTGTGGGCCGACACCACGGCCCCCTTTTCGCGCATGAGCTCGACCTGAAAAGACCGCCGGATGCTGCGAATGTCAACTCCGGTGGCTACCGTGGACGAGATCAGGTATCTTCAAGACTGCCTGAGCCTAGAAATGCAGCTGGTGAGGGCGTGTAATGAAAGCACACTGCATCGACCTTGCGCGAGTGTGAGCCGACACCACGACCCCCTTTTCGCGCATGAGCTCGACCTGAAAAGACCGCCGGATGCTGCGAATGTCAACTCGGGTGGCTACCGTGGACGAGATCAGGTATCTTCAAGACTGCCTGAGCCTAGAAATGCAGCTGGTGAGGGCGTGTAATGAAAGCACACTGCATCGACCTTGCGCGAGTGTGGGCCGACACCACGGCCCCCTTTTCGCGCATGAGCTCGACCTGAAAAGACCGCCGGATGCTGCGAATGTCAACTCCGGTGGCTACCGTGGACGAGATCAGGTATCTTCAAGAATGCTTGAGTCTAGAAATGTAGCTGGTGAGGGTGTGTAATGAAAGCACACTGCATCGACCTTGCGCGAGTGTGGGCCGACACCACGGCCCCCTTTTCGCGCATGAGCTCGACCTGAAAAGACCGCCGGATGCTGCGAATGTCAACTCCGGTGGCTACCGTGGACGAGATCAGGTATCTTCAAGACTGCCTGAGCCTAGAAATGCAGCTGGTGAGGGCGTGTAATGAAAGCACACTGCATCGACCTTGCGCGAGTGTGAGCCGACACCACGACCCCCTTTTCGCGCATGAGCTCGACCTGAAAAGACCGCCGGATGCTGCGAATGTCAACTCGGGTGGCTACCGTGGACGAGATCAGGTATCTTCAAGACTGCCTGAGCCTAGAAATGCAGCTGGTGAGGGCGTGTAATGAAAGCACACTGCATCGACCTTGCGCGAGTGTGGGCCGACACCACGGCCCCCTTTTCGCGCATGAGCTCGACCTGAAAAGACCGCCGGATGCTGCGAATGTCAACTCCGGTGGCTACCGTGGACGAGATCAGGTATCTTCAAGACTGCCTGAGCCTAGAAATGCAGCTGGTGAGGGCGTGTAATGAAAGCACACTGCATCGACCTTGCGCGAGTGTGAGCCGACACCACGACCCCCTTTTCGCGCATGAGCTCGACCTGAAAAGACCGCCGGATGCTGCGAATGTCAACTCGGGTGGCTACCGTGGACGAGATCAGGTATCTTCAAGACTGCCTGAGCCTAGAAATGCAGCTGGTGAGGGCGTGTAATGAAAGCACACTGCATCGACCTTGCGCGAGTGTGGGCCGACACCACGGCCCCCTTTTCGCGCATGAGCTCGACCTGAAAAGACCGCCGGATGCTGCGAATGTCAACTCCGGTGGCTACCGTAGACGAGACCAGGTATCTTCAAGGATGCTTGAGTCTAGAAATGTAGCTGGTGAGGGTGTGTAATGAAAGCACACTGCATCGACCTTGCGCGAGTGTGGGCCGACACCACGGCCCCCTTTTCGCGCATGAGCTCGACATGAAAAGACCGCCGGATGCTGCGAATGTCAACTCGTGTCGCGACGTCGACTCCATCATGTGCCTTCAAGACTGCTCGATCCTGTGATTATAGCTGGTGAGGGCGTGTAATGAAAGCACACTGCATCGACCTTGCGCGAGTGTGAGCCGACACCACGACCCCCTTTTCGCGCATGAGCTCGACCTGAAAATGCCGCCGGATGCTGCGAATGTCAACCCGGGTGGCTACCGTAGACGAGACCAGGTATCTTCAAGAATGCTTGAGTCTAGAAATGTAGCTGGTGAGGGTGTGTAATGAAAGCACACTGCATCGACCTTGCGCGAGTGTGAGCCGACACCACGACCCCCTTTTCGCGCATGAGCTCGACCTGAAAATCCCTATCTTCAAGAATGCTTGAGTCTAGAAATGTAGCTGGTGAGGGCGTGTAATGAAAGCACACCGCATCGACCTTGCGCGAGTGTGGGCCGACACCACGGCCCCCTTTTCGCGCATGAGCTCGACCTGAAAAGGCCGCAGGATGCTGCGAATGTCAACCCGGGTGGCTACCGTAGACGAGATCAGGTATCTTCAAGGATGCTTGAGTCTAGAAATGTAGCTGGTGAGGGCGTGTAATTAAAGCACACTGCATCGACCTTGCGCGAGTGTGAGCCGACACCACGACCCCCTTTTCGCGCATGAGCTCGACCTGAAAAGGCCGCCGGATGCTGCGAATGTCAACCCGGGTGGCTACCGTAGACGAGATCAGGTATCTTCAAGAATGCTTGAGTCTAGAAATGTAGCTGGTGAGGGTGTGTAATGAAAGCACACTGCATCGACCTTGCGCGAGTGTGGGCCGACACCACGGCCCCCTTTTCGCGCATGAGCTCGACCTGAAAAGGCCGCCGGATGCTGCGAATGTCAACTCCGGTGGCTACCGTGGACGAGATCAGGTATCTTCAAGAATGCTTGAGTCTAGAAATGTAGCTGGTGAGGGTGTGTAATGAAAGCACACTGCATCGACCTTGCGCGAGTGTGGGCCGACACCACGGCCCCCTTTTCGCGCATGAGCTCGACCTGAAAAGACCGCCGGATGCTGCGAATGTCAACTCCGGTGGCTACCGTGGACGAGATCAGGTATCTTCAAGAATGCTTGAGTCTATAAATGTAGCTGGTGAGGGTGTGTAATGAAAGCACACTGCATCGACCTTGCGCGAGTGTGGGCCGACACCACGACCCCCTTTTCGCGCATGAGCTCGACCTGAAAAGACCGCCGGATGCTGCGAATGTCAACTCGGGTGGCTACCGTGGACGAGATCAGGTATCTTCAAGACTGCCTGAGCCTAGAAATGCAGCTGGTGAGGGCGTGTAATGAAAGCACACTGCATCGACCTTGCGCGAGTGTGGGCCGACACCACGGCCCCCTTTTCGCGCATGAGCTCGACCTGAAAAGACCGCCGGATGCTGCGAATGTCAACTCCGGTGGCTACCGTGGACGAGATCAGGTATCTTCAAGAATGCTTGAGTCTAGAAATGTAGCTGGTGAGGGCGTGTAATTAAAGCACACTGCATCGACCTTGCGCGAGTGTGGGCCGACACCACGGCCCCCTTTTCGCGCATGAGCTCGACCTGAAAAGGCCGCCGGATGCTGCGAATGTCAACCCGGGTGGCTACCGTAGACGAGATCAGGTATCTTCAAGAATGCTTGAGTCTAGAAATGTAGCTGGTGAGGGTGTGTAATGAAAGCACACTGCATCGACCTTGCGCGAGTGTGGGCCGACACCACGGCCCCCTTTTCGCGCATGAGCTCGACCTGAAAAGGCCGCCGGATGCTGCGAATGTCAACCCGGGTGGCTACCGTAGACGAGATCAGGTATCTTCAAGAATGCTTGAGTCTAGAAATGTAGCTGGTGAGGGTGTGTAATGAAAGCACACTGCATCGACCTTGCGCGAGTGTGGGCCGACACCACGGCCCCCTTTTCGCGCATGAGCTCGACCTGAAAAGACCGCCGGATGCTGCGAATGTCAACTCCGGTGGCTACCGTGGACGAGATCAGGTATCTTCAAGAATGCTTGAGTCTAGAAATGTAGCTGGTGAGGGTGTGTAATGAAAGCACACTGCATCGACCTTGCGCGAGTGTGGGCCGACACCACGGCCCCCTTTTCGCGCATGAGCTCGACCTGAAAAGACCGCCGGATGCTGCGAATGTCAACTCCGGTGGCTACCGTGGACGAGATCAGGTATCTTCAAGAATGCTTGAGTCTAGAAATGTAGCTGGTGAGGGTGTGTAATGAAAGCACACTGCATCGACCTTGCGCGAGTGTGGGCCGACACCACGACCCCCTTTTCGCGCATGAGCTCGACCTGAAAAGACCGCCGGATGCTGCGAATGTCAACTCGGGTGGCTACCGTGGACGAGATCAGGTATCTTCAAGACTGCCTGAGCCTAGAAATGCAGCTGGTGAGGGCGTGTAATGAAAGCACACTGCATCGACCTTGCGCGAGTGTGGGCCGACACCACGGCCCCCTTTTCGCGCATGAGCTCGACCTGAAAAGACCGCCGGATGCTGCGAATGTCAACTCCGGTGGCTACCGTGGACGAGATCAGGTATCTTCAAGAATGCTTGAGTCTAGAAATGTAGCTGGTGAGGGTGTGTAATGAAAGCACACTGCATCGACCTTGCGCGAGTGTGGGCCGACACCACGGCCCCCTTTTCGCGCATGAGCTCGACCTGAAAAGACCGCCGGATGCTGCGAATGTCAACTCCGGTGGCTACCGTGGACGAGATCAGGTATCTTCAAGAATGCTTGAGTCTAGAAATGTAGCTGGTGAGGGTGTGTAATGAAAGCACACTGCATCGACCTTGCGCGAGTGTGGGCCGACACCACGGCCCCCTTTTCGCGCATGAGCTCGACCTGAAAAGGCCGCCGGATGCTGCGAATGTCAACCCGGGTGGCTACCGTAGACGAGATCAGGTATCTTCAAGAATGCTTGAGTCTAGAAATGTAGCCGATGAGGGCGTCCAATGAAAGCACACTGCAGCGACCTTGCGCGAGTGTGAGCCGACACCACGGCCCCCTTTTCGCGCATGAGCTCGACATGAAAAGACCGCCGGATGCTGCGAATGTCAACTCGTGTCGCGACGTCGACTCCATCATGTGCCTTCAAGACTGCTCGATCCTGTGATTATAGCTGATGAGGGCGTGTAATGAAAGCACACTGCATCGACCTTGCGCGAGTGTGGGCCGACACCACGGCCCCCTTTTCGCGCATGAGCTCGACCTGAAAAGGCCGCCGGATGCTGCGAATGTCAACTCCGGTGGCTACCGTGGACGAGATCAGGTATCTTCAAGGATGCTTGAGTCTAGAAATGTAGCTGGTGAGGGCGTGTAATGAAAGCACACCGCATCGACCTTGCGCGAGTGTGAGCCGACACCACGACCCCCTTTTCGCGCATGAGCTCGACCTGAAAAGGCCGCCGGATGCTGTGAATGTCAACCCGGGTGGCTACCGTAGACGAGACCAGGTATCTTCAAGAATGCTTGAGTCTAGAAATGTAGCTGGTGAGGGCGTGTAATGAAAGCACACCGCATCGACCTTGCGCGAGTGTGAGCCGACACCACGGCCCCCTTTTCGCGCATGAGCTCGACCTGAAAAGACCGCCGGATGCTGTGAATGTCAACCCGGGTGGCTACCGTAGACGAGACCAGGTATCTTCAAGAATGCTTGAGTCTAGAAATGTAGCTGGTGAGGGCGTGTAATGAAAGCACACTGCATCGACCTTGCGCGAGTGTGGGCCGACACCACGGCCCCCTTTTCGCGCATGAGCTCGACCTGAAAAGACCGCCGGATGCTGCGAATGTCAACTCCGGTGGCTACCGTGGACGAGATCAGGTATCTTCAAGAATGCTTGAGTCTAGAAATGTAGCTGGTGAGGGCGTGTAATTAAAGCACACTGCATCGACCTTGCGCGAGTGTGGGCCGACACCACGGCCCCCTTTTCGCGCATGAGCTCGACCTGAAAAGACCGCCGGATGCTGCGAATGTCAACTCCGGTGGCTACCGTAGACGAGACCAGGTATCTTCAAGGATGCTTGAGTCTAGAAATGTAGCTGGTGAGGGTGTGTAATGAAAGCACACTGCATCGACCTTGCGCGAGTGTGGGCCGACACCACGACCCCCTTTTCGCGCATGAGCTCGACCTGAAAAGACCGCCGGATGCTGCGAATGTCAACTCGGGTGGCTACCGTGGACGAGATCAGGTATCTTCAAGACTGCCTGAGCCTAGAAATGCAGCTGGTGAGGGCGTGTAATGAAAGCACACTGCATCGACCTTGCGCGAGTGTGAGCCGACACCACGACCCCCTTTTCGCGCATGAGCTCGACCTGAAAATGCCGCCGGATGCTGCGAATGTCAACCCGGGTGGCTACCGTAGACGAGACCAGGTATCTTCAAGAATGCTTGAATCTAGAAATGTAGCTGATGAGGGCGTGTAATGAAAGCACACCGCATCGACCTTGCGCGAGTGTGAGCCGACACCACGGCCCCCTTTTCGCGCATGAGCTCGACCTGAAAAGACCGCCGGATGCTGCGAATGTCAACTCGGGTGGCTACCGTGGACGAGATCAGGTATCTTCAAGACTGCCTGAGCCTAGAAATGCAGCTGGTGAGGGCGTGTAATGAAAGCACACTGCATCGACCTTGCGCGAGTGTGGGCCGACACCACGGCCCCCTTTTCGCGCATGAGCTCGACCTGAAAAGACCGCCGGATGCTGCGAATGTCAACTCCGGTGGCTACCGTGGACGAGATCAGGTATCTTCAAGAATGCTTGAGTCTAGAAATGTAGCTGGTGAGGGTGTGTAATGAAAGCACACTGCATCGACCTTGCGCGAGTGTGGGCCGACACCACGGCCCCCTTTTCGCGCATGAGCTCGACCTGAAAAGACCGCCGGATGCTGCGAATGTCAACTCCGGTGGCTACCGTAGACGAGATCAGGTATCTTCAAGGATGCTTGAGTCTAGAAATGTAGCTGGTGAGGGCGTGTAATGAAAGCACACCGCATCGACCTTGCGCGAGTGTGAGCCGACACCACGACCCCCTTTTCGCGCATGAGCTCGACCTGAAAAGGCCGCCGGATGCTGCGAATGTCAACCCGGGTGGCTACCGTAGACGAGATCAGGTATCTTCAAGGATGCTTGAGTCTAGAAATGTAGCTGGTGAGGGCGTGTAATTAAAGCACACTGCATCGACCTTGCGCGAGTGTGGGCCGACACCACGGCCCCCTTTTCGCGCATGAGCTCGACCTGAAAAGACCGCCGGATGCTGCGAATGTCAACTCCGGTGGCTACCGTGGACGAGATCAGGTATCTTCAAGAATGCTTGAGTCTAGAAATGTAGCTGGTGAGGGTGTGTAATGAAAGCACACTGCATCGACCTTGCGCGAGTGTGAGCCGACACCACGACCCCCTTTTCGCGAATGAGCTCGACCTGAAAATGCCGCCGGATGCTGTGAATGTCAACCCGGGTGGCTACCGTAGACGAGACCAGGTATCTTCAAGAATGCTTGAGTCTAGAAATGTAGCTGGTGAGGGCGTGTAATGAAAGCACACTGCATCGACCTTGCGCGAGTGTGGGCCGACACCACGGCCCCCTTTTCGCGCATGAGCTCGACATGAAAAGACCGCCGGATGCTGCGAATGTCAACTCGTGTCGCGACGTCGACTCCATCATGTGCCTTCAAGACTGCTCGATCCTGTGATTATAGCTGGTGAGGGCGTGTAATGAAAGCACACTGCATCGACCTTGCGCGAGTGTGGGCCGACACCACGGCCCCCTTTTCGCGCATGAGCTCGACCTGAAAAGACCGCCGGATGCTGCGAATGTCAACTCGGGTGGCTACCGTGGACGAGATCAGGTATCTTCAAGACTGCCTGAGCCTAGAAATGCAGCTGGTGAGGGCGTGTAATGAAAGCACACTGCATCGACCTTGCGCGAGTGTGGGCCGACACCACGGCCCCCTTTTCGCGCATGAGCTCGACCTGAAAAGACCGCCGGATGCTGCGAATGTCAACTCCGGTGGCTACCGTGGACGAGATCAGGTATCTTCAAGAATGCTTGAGTCTAGAAATGTAGCTGGTGAGGGTGTGTAATGAAAGCACACTGCATCGACCTTGCGCGAGTGTGGGCCGACACCACGGCCCCCTTTTCGCGCATGAGCTCGACCTGAAAAGACCGCCGGATGCTGCGAATGTCAACCCGGGTGGCTACCGTAGACGAGACCAGGTATCTTCAAGAATGCTTGAGTCTAGAAATGTAGCTGGTGAGGGCGTGTAATGAAAGCACACCGCATCGACCTTGCGCGAGTGTGAGCCGACACCACGACCCCCTTTTCGCGCATGAGCTCGACCTGAAAAGGCCGCCGGATGCTGCGAATGTCAACCCGGGTGGCTACCGTAGACGAGATCAGGTATCTTCAAGGATGCTTGAGTCTAGAAATGTAGCTGGTGAGGGCGTGTAATGAAAGCACACTGCATCGACCTTGCGCGAGTGTGGGCCGACACCACGGCCCCCTTTTCGCGCATGAGCTCGACATGAAAAGACCGCCGGATGCTGCGAATGTCAACTCGTGTCGCGACGTCGACTCCATCATGTGCCTTCAAGACTGCTCGATCCTGTGATTATAGCTGGTGAGGGCGTGTAATGAAAGCACACTGCATCGACCTTGCGCGAGTGTGGGCCGACACCACGGCCCCCTTTTCGCGCATGAGCTCGACCTGAAAAGGCCGCCGGATGCTGCGAATGTCAACCCGGGTGGCTACCGTAGACGAGATCAGGTATCTTCAAGGATGCTTGAGTCTAGAAATGTAGCTGGTGAGGGCGTGTAATTAAAGCACACTGCATCGACCTTGCGCGAGTGTGGGCCGACACCACGGCCCCCTTTTCGCGCATGAGCTCGACCTGAAAAGACCGCCGGATGCTGCGAATGTCAACTCCGGTGGCTACCGTGGACGAGATCAGGTATCTTCAAGAATGCTTGAGTCTAGAAATGTAGCTGGTGAGGGTGTGTAATGAAAGCACACTGCATCGACCTTGCGCGAGTGTGAGCCGACACCACGACCCCCTTTTCGCGCATGAGCTCGACCTGAAAATGCCGCCGGATGCTGTGAATGTCAACCCGGGTGGCTACCGTAGACGAGACCAGGTATCTTCAAGAATGCTTGAGTCTAGAAATGTAGCTGGTGAGGGCGTGTAATGAAAGCACACTGCATCGACCTTGCGCGAGTGTGGGCCGACACCACGGCCCCCTTTTCGCGCATGAGCTCGACATGAAAAGACCGCCGGATGCTGCGAATGTCAACTCGTGTCGCGACGTCGACTCCATCATGTGCCTTCAAGACTGCTCGATCCTGTGATTATAGCTGGTGAGGGCGTGTAATGAAAGCACACTGCATCGACCTTGCGCGAGTGTGGGCCGACACCACGGCCCCCTTTTCGCGCATGAGCTCGACCTGAAAATGCCGCCGGATGCTGTGAATGTCAACCCGGGTGGCTACCGTAGACGAGACCAGGTATCTTGAAGAATGCTTGAGTCTAGAAATGTAGCCGATGAGGGCGTCCAATGAAAGCACACTGCAGCGACCTTGCGCGAGTGTGAGCCGACACCACGGCCCCCTTTTCGCGCATGAGCTCGACATGAAAAGACCGCCGGATGCTGCGAATGTCAACTCGTGTCGCGACGTCGACTCCATCATGTGCCTTCAAGACTGCTCGATCCTGTGATTATAGCTGGTGAGGGCGTGTAATGAAAGCACACTGCATCGACCTTGCGCGAGTGTGAGCCGACACCACGACCCCCTTTTCGCGCATGAGCTCGACCTGAAAATGCCGCCGGATGCTGCGAATGTCAACCCGGGTGGCTACCGTAGACGAGACCAGGTATCTTCAAGAATGCTTGAGTCTATAAATGTAGCTGGTGAGGGCGTGTAATGAAAGCACACTGCATCGACCTTGCGCGAGTGTGAGCCGACACCACGACCCCCTTTTCGCGCATGAGCTCGACCTGAAAATGCCGCCGGATGCTGCGAATGTCAACCCGGGTGGCTACCGTAGACGAGACCAGGTATCTTCAAGAATGCTTGAGTCTAGAAATGTAGCTGGTGAGGGCGTGTAATGAAAGCACACTGCATCGACCTTGCGCGAGTGTGGGCCGACACCACGGCCCCCTTTTCGCGCATGAGCTCGACATGAAAAGACCGCCGGATGCTGCGAATGTCAACTCGTGTCGCGACGTCGACTCCATCATGTGCCTTCAAGACTGCTCGATCCTGTGATTATAGCTGGTGAGGGCGTGTAATGAAAGCACACTGCATCGACCTTGCGCGAGTGTGGGCCGACACCACGGCCCCCTTTTCGCGCATGAGCTCGACCTGAAAAGACCGCCGGATGCTGCGAATGTCAACTCGGGTGGCTACCGTGGACGAGATCAGGTATCTTCAAGACTGCCTGAGCCTAGAAATGCAGCTGGTGAGGGCGTGTAATGAAAGCACACTGCATCGACCTTGCGCGAGTGTGGGCCGACACCACGGCCCCCTTTTCGCGCATGAGCTCGACCTGAAAAGACCGCCGGATGCTGCGAATGTCAACTCCGGTGGCTACCGTGGACGAGATCAGGTATCTTCAAGAATGCTTGAGTCTAGAAATGTAGCTGGTGAGGGCGTGTAATTAAAGCACACTGCATCGACCTTGCGCGAGTGTGGGCCGACACCACGGCCCCCTTTTCGCGCATGAGCTCGACCTGAAAAGACCGCCGGATGCTGCGAATGTCAACTCCGGTGGCTACCGTGGACGAGATCAGGTATCTTCAAGAATGCTTGAGTCTAGAAATGTAGCTGGTGAGGGTGTGTAATGAAAGCACACTGCATCGACCTTGCGCGAGTGTGGGCCGACACCACGGCCCCCTTTTCGCGCATGAGCTCGACCTGAAAAGACCGCCGGATGCTGCGAATGTCAACTCCGGTGGCTACCGTGGACGAGATCAGGTATCTTCAAGAATGCTTGAGTCTAGAAATGTAGCTGGTGAGGGTGTGTAATGAAAGCACACTGCATCGACCTTGCGCGAGTGTGGGCCGACACCACGGCCCCCTTTTCGCGCATGAGCTCGACCTGAAAAGACCGCCGGATGCTGCGAATGTCAACTCCGGTGGCTACCGTGGACGAGATCAGGTATCTTCAAGAATGCTTGAGTCTAGAAATGTAGCTGGTGAGGGTGTGTAATGAAAGCACACTGCATCGACCTTGCGCGAGTGTGGGCCGACACCACGGCCCCCTTTTCGCGCATGAGCTCGACCTGAAAAGGCCGCCGGATGCTGCGAATGTCAACCCGGGTGGCTACCGTAGACGAGACCAGGTATCTTCAAGGATGCTTGAGTCTAGAAATGTAGCTGGTGAGGGTGTGTAATGAAAGCACACCGCATCGACCTTGCGCGAGTGTGAGCCGACACCACGACCCCCTTTTCGCGCATGAGCTCGACCTGAAAAGGCCGCCGGATGCTGTGAATGTCAACCCGGGTGGCTACCGTAGACGAGACCAGGTATCTTCAAGAATGCTTGAGTCTAGAAATGTAGCTGGTGAGGGCGTGTAATGAAAGCACACTGCATCGACCTTGCGCGAGTGTGGGCCGACACCACGGCCCCCTTTTCGCGCATGAGCTCGACCTGAAAAGGCCGCCGGATGCTGCGAATGTCAACCCGGGTGGCTACCGTAGACGAGACCAGGTATCTTCAAAGATGCTTGAGTCTAGAAATGTAGCTGGTGAGGGTGTGTAATGAAAGCACACTGCATCGACCTTGCGCGAGTGTGGGCCGACACCACGGCCCCCTTTTCGCGCATGAGCTCGACCTGAAAAGGCCGCAGGATGCTGCGAATGTCAACCCGGGTGGCTACCGTAGACGAGACCAGGTATCTTCAAGGATGCTTGAGTCTAGAAATGTAGCTGGTGAGGGTGTGTAATGAAAGCACACTGCATCGACCTTGCGCGAGTGTGGGCCGACACCACGACCCCCTTTTCGCGCATGAGCTCGACCTGAAAATGCCGCCGGATGCTGCGAATGTCAACCCGGGTGGCTACCGTAGACGAGACCAGGTATCTTCAAGAATGCTTGAGTCTAGAAATGTAGCTGGTGAGGGCGTGTAATGAAAGCACACTGCATCGACCTTGCGCGAGTGTGGGCCGACACCACGGCCCCCTTTTCGCGCATGAGCTCGACCTGAAAAGGCCGCCGGATGCTGCGAATGTCAACCCGGGTGGCTACCGTAGACGAGACCAGGTATCTTCAAGAATGCTTGAGTCTAGAAATGTAGCTGGTGAGGGCGTGTAATGAAAGCACACTGCATCGACCTTGCGCGAGTGTGGGCCGACACCACGGCCCCCTTTTCGCGCATGAGCTCGACCTGAAAAGACCGCCGGATGCTGCGAATGTCAACTCGTGTCGCGACGTCGACTCGATCATGTGTCTTCAAGACTGCTCGATCCTGTGATTGTAGCTGATGAGGGCGTGTAATGAAAGCACACTGCATCGACCTTGCGCGAGTGTGGGCCGACACCACGGCCCCCTTTTCGCGCATGAGCTCGACCTGAAAAGGCCGCCGGATGCTGCGAATGTCAACCCGGGTGGCTACCGTAGACGAGACCAGGTATCTTCAAGAATGCTTGAGTCTAGAAATGTAGCTGGTGAGGGCGTGTAATGAAAGCACACTGCATCGACCTTGCGCGAGTGTGGGCCGACACCACGGCCCCCTTTTCGCGCATGAGCTCGACCTGAAAAGACCGCCGGATGCTGCGAATGTCAACTCGTGTCGCGACGTCGACTCGATCATGTGTCTTCAAGACTGCTCGATCCTGTGATTGTAGCTGATGAGGGCGTGTAATGAAAGCACACTGCATCGACCTTGCGCGAGTGTGGGCCGACACCACGGCCCCCTTTTCGCGCATGAGCTCGACCTGAAAAGGCCGCCGGATGCTGTGAATGTCAACCCGGGTGGCTACCGTAGACGAGACCAGGTATCTTCAAGAATGCTTGAGTCTAGAAATGTAGCCGATGAGGGCGTGCAATGAAAGCACACTGCAGCGACCTTGCGCGAGTGTGAGCCGACACCACGGCCCCCTTTTCGCGCATGAGCTCGACATGAAAAGACCGCCGGATGCTGCGAATGTCAACTCGTGTCGCGACGTCGACTCGATCATGTGTCTTCAAGACTGCTCGATCCTGTGATTGTAGCTGGTGCGGGCGTGTAATGAAAGCACACTGCATCGACCTTGCGCGAGTGTGGGCCGACACCACAACCCCCTTTTCGCGCATGAGCTCGATCTGAAAAGACCGCCGGATGCTGCGAATGTCAACTCCGG
Source organism: Microbotryum violaceum (assembly GCA_022506055.1). Lineage (NCBI taxonomy): Eukaryota > Fungi > Basidiomycota > Microbotryomycetes > Microbotryales > Microbotryaceae > Microbotryum > Microbotryum violaceum. Next base: position 2,010,941 of record JAKMXP010000004.1, on the reverse strand, counting down.
TGGCTACCGTGGACGAGATCAGGAGTCTTCAAGAATGCTCGATCCTGTGATTTTAGCTGGTGAGGGCGTGTAATGAAAGCACACTGCATCGACCTTGCGCGAGTGTGAGCCGACACCACGGCCCCCTTTTCGCGCATGAGCTCGACATGAAAAGACCGCCGGATGCTGCGAATGTCAACTCGTGTCGCGACGTCGACTCGATCATGTGTCTTCAAGACTGCTCGATCCTGTGATTGTAGCTGGTGCGGGCGTGTAATGAAAGCACACTGCATCGACCTTGCACGAGCGTGAGCCGACACCACGGCCCCCTTTTCGCGCATGAGCTCGACATGAAAAGACCGCCGGATGCTGCGAATGTCAACCCGGGTGGCTACCGTAGACGAGACCAGGTATCTTCAAGAATGCTTGAGTCTAGAAATGTAGCTGGTGAGGGCGTGTAATGAAAGCACACTGCATCGACCTTGCGCGAGTGTGGGCCGACACCACGGCCCCCTTTTCGCGCATGAGCTCGATCTGAAAAGACCGCCGGATGCTGCGAATGTCAACCCGGGTGGCTACCGTAGACGAGACCAGGTATCTTCAAGAATGCTTGAGTCTAGAAATGTAGCTGGTGAGGGCGTGTAATGAAAGCACACTGCAGCGACCTTGCGCGAGTGTGGGCCGACACCACGGCCCCATTTTCGCGCATGAGCTCGACCTGAAAAGGCCGCCGGATGCTGCGAATGTCAACCCGGGTGGCTACCGTAGACGAGACCAGGTATCTTCAAGGATGCTTGAGTCTAGAAATGTAGCTGGTGAGGGTGTGTAATGAAAGCACACTGCATCGACCTTGCGCGAGTGTGAGCCGACACCACGACCCCCTTTTCGCGCATGAGCTCGACCTGAAAAGGCCGCCGGATGCTGCGAATGTCAACCCGGGTGGCTACCGTAGACGAGACCAGGTATCTTCAAGAATGCTCGATCCTGTGATTGTAGCTGATGAGGGCGTGTAATGAAAGCACACTGCATCGACCTTGCGCGAGTGTGGGCCGACACCACGGCCCCCTTTTCGCGCATGAGCTCGACCTGAAAAGACCGCCGGATGCTGCGAATGTCAACTCCGGTGGCTACCGTGGACGAGATCAGGTATCTTCAAGGATGCTTGAGTCTAGAAATGTAGCTGGTGAGGGTGTGTAATGAAAGCACACTGCATCGACCTTGCGCGAGTGTGAGCCGACACCACGACCCCCTTTTCGCGCATGAGCTCGACCTGAAAATCCCGCCGGATGCTGTGAATGTCAACCCGGGTGGCTACCGTAGACGAGACCAGGTATCTTCAAGAATGCTTGAGTCTAGAAATGTAGCTGGTGAGGGCGTGTAATGAAAGCACACTGCAGCGACCTTGCGCGAGTGTTGGCCGACACCACGACCCCCTTTTCGCGCATGAGCTCGACCTGAAAAGGCCGCCGGATGCTGTGAATGTCAACCCGGGTGGCTACCGTAGACGAGACCAGGTATCTTCAAGAATGCTTGAGTCTAGAAATGTAGCTGGTGAGGGCGTGTAATGAAAGCACACTGCAGCGACCTTGCGCGAGTGTGGGCCGACACCACAACCCCCTTTTCGCGCATGAGCTCGACCTGAAAAGGCCGCCGGATGCTGCGAATGTCAACCCGGGTGGCTACCGTAGACGAGACCAGGTATCTTCAAGAATGCTTGAGTCTAGAAATGTAGCTGGTGAGGGCGTGTAATGAAAGCACACTGCAGCGACCTTGCGCGAGTGTGGGCCGACACCACGGCCCCATTTTCGCGCATGAGCTCGACCTGAAAGGGCCGCCGGATGCTGCGAATGTCAACCCGGGTGGCTACCGTAGACGAGACCAGGTATCTTCAAGCATTCTTGAGTCTAGAAATGTAGCTGGTGCGGGTGTGTAATGAAAGCACACTGCATCGACCTTGCGCGAGTGTGAGCCGACACCACGACCCCCTTTTCGCGCATGAGCTCGACCTGAAAAGACCGCCGGATGCTGCGAATGTCAACTCGTGTCGCGACGTCGACTCGATCATGTGTCTTCAAGACTGCTCGATCCTGTGATTGTAGCTGGTGCGGGCGTGTAATGAAAGCACACTGCATCGACCTTGCGCGAGTGTGGGCCGACACCACAACCCCCTTTTCGCGCATGAGCTCGACCTGAAAATCCCGCCGGATGCTGTGAATGTCAACCCGGGTGGCTACCGTAGACGAGACCAGGTATCTTCAAGAATGCTTGAGTCTAGAAATGTAGCTGGTGAGGGCGTGTAATGAAAGCACACTGCAGCGACCTTGCGCGAGTGTTGGCCGACACCACGACCCCCTTTTCGCGCATGAGCTCGACCTGAAAAGGCCGCCGGATGCTGTGAATGTCAACCCGGGTGGCTACCGTAGACGAGACCAGGTATCTTCAAGAATGCTTGAGTCTAGAAATGTAGCTGGTGAGGGTGTGTAATGAAAGCACACTGCATCGACCTTGCGCGAGTGTGAGCCGACACCACGACCCCCTTTTCGCGCATGAGCTCGACCTGAAAATCCCGCCGGATGCTGTGAATGTCAACCCGGGTGGCTACCGTAGACGAGACCAGGTATCTTCAAGCATTCTTGAGTCTAGAAATGTAGCTGGTGCGGGTGTGTAATGAAAGCACACTGCATCGACCTTGCGCGAGTGTGAGCCGACACCACGACCCCCTTTTCGCGCATGAGCTCGACCTGAAAAGACCGCCGGATGCTGCGAATGTCAACTCCGGTGGCTACCGTGGACGAGATCAGGAGTCTTCAAGAATGCTCGATCCTGTGATTATAGCTGGTGAGGGCGTGTAATGAAAGCACACTGCATCGACCTTGCGCGAGTGTGAGCCGACGCCACGGCCCCCTTTTCGCCCATGAGCTCGACATGAAAAGACCGCCGGATGCTGCGAATGTCAACTCGTGTCGCGACGTCGACTCGATCATGTGTCTTCAAGACTGCTCGATCCTGTGATTGTAGCTGGTGCGGGCGTGTAATGAAAGCACACTGCATCGACCTTGCACGAGCGTGAGCCGACACCACGGCCCCCTTTTCGCGCATGAGCTCGACATGAAAAGACCGCCGGATGCTGCGAATGTCAACCCGGGTGGCTACCGTAGACGAGACCAGGTATCTTCAAGAATGCTTGAGTCTAGAAATGTAGCTGGTGAGGGTGTGTAATGAAAGCACACTGCATCGACCTTGCGCGAGTGTGAGCCGACACCACGACCCCCTTTTCGCGCATGAGCTCGACCTGAAAATCCCGCCGGATGCTGTGAATGTCAACCCGGGTGGCTACCGTAGACGAGACCAGGTATCTTCAAGCATTCTTGAGTCTAGAAATGTAGCTGGTGCGGGTGTGTAATGAAAGCACACTGCATCGACCTTGCGCGAGTGTGAGCCGACACCACGACCCCCTTTTCGCGCATGAGCTCGACCTGAAAAGACCGCCGGATGCTGCGAATGTCAACTCCGGTGGCTACCGTGGACGAGATCAGGAGTCTTCAAGAATGCTCGATCCTGTGATTATAGCTGGTGAGGGCGTGTAATGAAAGCACACTGCATCGACCTTGCGCGAGTGTGAGCCGACGCCACGGCCCCCTTTTCGCCCATGAGCTCGACATGAAAAGACCGCCGGATGCTGCGAATGTCAACTCGTGTCGCGACGTCGACTCGATCATGTGTCTTCAAGACTGCTCGATCCTGTGATTGTAGCTGGTGCGGGCGTGTAATGAAAGCACACTGCATCGACCTTGCGCGAGTGTGGGCCGACACCACAACCCCCTTTTCGCGCATGAGCTCGACCTGAAAATCCCGCCGGATGCTGTGAATGTCAACCCGGGTGGCTACCGTAGACGAGACCAGGTATCTTCAAGAATGCTTGAGTCTAGAAATGTAGCTGGTGAGGGCGTGTAATGAAAGCACACTGCAGCGACCTTGCGCGAGTGTTGGCCGACACCACGACCCCCTTTTCGCGCATGAGCTCGACCTGAAAAGGCCGCCGGATGCTGTGAATGTCAACCCGGGTGGCTACCGTAGACGAGACCAGGTATCTTCAAGAATGCTTGAGTCTAGAAATGTAGCTGGTGAGGGTGTGTAATGAAAGCACACTGCATCGACCTTGCGCGAGTGTGAGCCGACACCACGACCCCCTTTTCGCGCATGAGCTCGACCTGAAAATCCCGCCGGATGCTGTGAATGTCAACCCGGGTGGCTACCGTAGACGAGACCAGGTATCTTCAAGCATTCTTGAGTCTAGAAATGTAGCTGGTGCGGGTGTGTAATGAAAGCACACTGCATCGACCTTGCGCGAGTGTGAGCCGACACCACGACCCCCTTTTCGCGCATGAGCTCGACCTGAAAAGACCGCCGGATGCTGCGAATGTCAACTCCGGTGGCTACCGTGGACGAGATCAGGAGTCTTCAAGAATGCTCGATCCTGTGATTATAGCTGGTGAGGGCGTGTAATGAAAGCACACTGCATCGACCTTGCGCGAGTGTGAGCCGACGCCACGGCCCCCTTTTCGCCCATGAGCTCGACATGAAAAGACCGCCGGATGCTGCGAATGTCAACTCGTGTCGCGACGTCGACTCGATCATGTGTCTTCAAGACTGCTCGATCCTGTGATTGTAGCTGGTGCGGGCGTGTAATGAAAGCACACTGCATCGACCTTGCACGAGCGTGAGCCGACACCACGGCCCCCTTTTCGCGCATGAGCTCGACATGAAAAGACCGCCGGATGCTGCGAATGTCAACCCGGGTGGCTACCGTAGACGAGACCAGGTATCTTCAAGAATGCTTGAGTCTAGAAATGTAGCTGGTGAGGGTGTGTAATGAAAGCACACTGCATCGACCTTGCGCGAGTGTGAGCCGACACCACGACCCCCTTTTCGCGCATGAGCTCGACCTGAAAATCCCGCCGGATGCTGTGAATGTCAACCCGGGTGGCTACCGTAGACGAGACCAGGTATCTTCAAGCATTCTTGAGTCTAGAAATGTAGCTGGTGCGGGTGTGTAATGAAAGCACACTGCATCGACCTTGCGCGAGTGTGAGCCGACACCACGACCCCCTTTTCGCGCATGAGCTCGACCTGAAAAGACCGCCGGATGCTGCGAATGTCAACTCCGGTGGCTACCGTGGACGAGATCAGGAGTCTTCAAGAATGCTCGATCCTGTGATTATAGCTGGTGAGGGCGTGTAATGAAAGCACACTGCATCGACCTTGCGCGAGTGTGAGCCGACGCCACGGCCCCCTTTTCGCCCATGAGCTCGACATGAAAAGACCGCCGGATGCTGCGAATGTCAACTCGTGTCGCGACGTCGACTCGATCATGTGTCTTCAAGACTGCTCGATCCTGTGATTGTAGCTGGTGCGGGCGTGTAATGAAAGCACACTGCATCGACCTTGCGCGAGTGTGGGCCGACACCACAACCCCCTTTTCGCGCATGAGCTCGACCTGAAAATCCCGCCGGATGCTGTGAATGTCAACCCGGGTGGCTACCGTAGACGAGACCAGGTATCTTCAAGAATGCTTGAGTCTAGAAATGTAGCTGGTGAGGGCGTGTAATGAAAGCACACTGCAGCGACCTTGCGCGAGTGTTGGCCGACACCACGACCCCCTTTTCGCGCATGAGCTCGACCTGAAAAGGCCGCCGGATGCTGTGAATGTCAACCCGGGTGGCTACCGTAGACGAGACCAGGTATCTTCAAGAATGCTTGAGTCTAGAAATGTAGCTGGTGAGGGTGTGTAATGAAAGCACACTGCATCGACCTTGCGCGAGTGTGAGCCGACACCACGACCCCCTTTTCGCGCATGAGCTCGACCTGAAAATCCCGCCGGATGCTGTGAATGTCAACCCGGGTGGCTACCGTAGACGAGACCAGGTATCTTCAAGCATTCTTGAGTCTAGAAATGTAGCTGGTGCGGGTGTGTAATGAAAGCACACTGCATCGACCTTGCGCGAGTGTGAGCCGACACCACGACCCCCTTTTCGCGCATGAGCTCGACCTGAAAAGACCGCCGGATGCTGCGAATGTCAACTCCGGTGGCTACCGTGGACGAGATCAGGAGTCTTCAAGAATGCTCGATCCTGTGATTATAGCTGGTGAGGGCGTGTAATGAAAGCACACTGCATCGACCTTGCGCGAGTGTGAGCCGACGCCACGGCCCCCTTTTCGCCCATGAGCTCGACATGAAAAGACCGCCGGATGCTGCGAATGTCAACTCGTGTCGCGACGTCGACTCGATCATGTGTCTTCAAGACTGCTCGATCCTGTGATTGTAGCTGGTGCGGGCGTGTAATGAAAGCACACTGCATCGACCTTGCACGAGCGTGAGCCGACACCACGGCCCCCTTTTCGCGCATGAGCTCGACATGAAAAGACCGCCGGATGCTGCGAATGTCAACCCGGGTGGCTACCGTAGACGAGACCAGGTATCTTCAAGAATGCTTGAGTCTAGAAATGTAGCTGGTGAGGGTGTGTAATGAAAGCACACTGCATCGACCTTGCGCGAGTGTGAGCCGACACCACGACCCCCTTTTCGCGCATGAGCTCGACCTGAAAATCCCGCCGGATGCTGTGAATGTCAACCCGGGTGGCTACCGTAGACGAGACCAGGTATCTTCAAGCATTCTTGAGTCTAGAAATGTAGCTGGTGCGGGTGTGTAATGAAAGCACACTGCATCGACCTTGCGCGAGTGTGAGCCGACACCACGACCCCCTTTTCGCGCATGAGCTCGACCTGAAAAGACCGCCGGATGCTGCGAATGTCAACTCCGGTGGCTACCGTGGACGAGATCAGGAGTCTTCAAGAATGCTCGATCCTGTGATTATAGCTGGTGAGGGCGTGTAATGAAAGCACACTGCATCGACCTTGCGCGAGTGTGAGCCGACGCCACGGCCCCCTTTTCGCCCATGAGCTCGACATGAAAAGACCGCCGGATGCTGCGAATGTCAACTCGTGTCGCGACGTCGACTCGATCATGTGTCTTCAAGACTGCTCGATCCTGTGATTGTAGCTGGTGCGGGCGTGTAATGAAAGCACACTGCATCGACCTTGCGCGAGTGTGGGCCGACACCACAACCCCCTTTTCGCGCATGAGCTCGACCTGAAAATCCCGCCGGATGCTGTGAATGTCAACCCGGGTGGCTACCGTAGACGAGACCAGGTATCTTCAAGAATGCTTGAGTCTAGAAATGTAGCTGGTGAGGGCGTGTAATGAAAGCACACTGCAGCGACCTTGCGCGAGTGTTGGCCGACACCACGACCCCCTTTTCGCGCATGAGCTCGACCTGAAAAGGCCGCCGGATGCTGTGAATGTCAACCCGGGTGGCTACCGTAGACGAGACCAGGTATCTTCAAGAATGCTTGAGTCTAGAAATGTAGCTGGTGAGGGTGTGTAATGAAAGCACACTGCATCGACCTTGCGCGAGTGTGAGCCGACACCACGACCCCCTTTTCGCGCATGAGCTCGACCTGAAAATCCCGCCGGATGCTGTGAATGTCAACCCGGGTGGCTACCGTAGACGAGACCAGGTATCTTCAAGCATTCTTGAGTCTAGAAATGTAGCTGGTGCGGGTGTGTAATGAAAGCACACTGCATCGACCTTGCGCGAGTGTGAGCCGACACCACGACCCCCTTTTCGCGCATGAGCTCGACCTGAAAAGACCGCCGGATGCTGCGAATGTCAACTCCGGTGGCTACCGTGGACGAGATCAGGAGTCTTCAAGAATGCTCGATCCTGTGATTATAGCTGGTGAGGGCGTGTAATGAAAGCACACTGCATCGACCTTGCGCGAGTGTGAGCCGACGCCACGGCCCCCTTTTCGCCCATGAGCTCGACATGAAAAGACCGCCGGATGCTGCGAATGTCAACTCGTGTCGCGACGTCGACTCGATCATGTGTCTTCAAGACTGCTCGATCCTGTGATTGTAGCTGGTGCGGGCGTGTAATGAAAGCACACTGCATCGACCTTGCACGAGCGTGAGCCGACACCACGGCCCCCTTTTCGCGCATGAGCTCGACATGAAAAGACCGCCGGATGCTGCGAATGTCAACCCGGGTGGCTACCGTAGACGAGACCAGGTATCTTCAAGAATGCTTGAGTCTAGAAATGTAGCTGGTGAGGGCGTGTAATGAAAGCACACTGTAGCGACCTTGCGCGAGTGTGGGCCGACACCACGGCCCCATTTTCGCGCATGAGCTCGACCTGAAAATGCCGCCGGATGCTGCGAATGTCAACCCGGGTGGCTACCGTAGACGAGACCAGGTATCTTCAAGGATGCTTGAGTCTAGAAATGTAGCTGGTGAGGGTGTGTAATGAAAGCACACTGCATCGACCTTGCGCGAGTGTGAGCCGACACCACGACCCCCTTTTCGCGCATGAGCTCGACCTGAAAAGACCGCCGGATGCTGCGAATGTCAACTCGTGTCGCGACGTCGACTCGATCATGTGTCTTCAAGACTGCTCGATCCTGTGATTATAGCTGGTGAGGGCGTGTAATGAAAGCACACTGCATCGACCTTGCGCGAGTGTGGGCCGACACCACGGCCCCCTTTTCGCGCATGAGCTCGACCTGAAAAGACCGCCGGATGCTGCGAATGTCAACCCGGGTGGCTACCGTAGACGAGACCAGGTATCTTCAAGAATGCTTGAGTCTAGAAATGTAGCTGGTGAGGGTGTGTAATGAAAGCACACTGCATCGACCTTGCGCGAGTGTGAGCCGACACCACGACCCCCTTTTCGCGCATGAGCTCGACCTGAAAATCCCGCCGGATGCTGTGAATGTCAACCCGGGTGGCTACCGTAGACGAGACCAGGTATCTTCAAGAATGCTTGAGTCTAGAAATGTAGCTGGTGAGGGCGTGTAATGAAAGCACACTGCAGCGACCTTGCGCGAGTGTTGGCCGACACCACGACCCCCTTTTCGCGCATGAGCTCGACCTGAAAAGGCCGCCGGATGCTGTGAATGTCAACCCGGGTGGCTACCGTAGACGAGACCAGGTATCTTCAAGAATGCTTGAGTCTAGAAATGTAGCTGGTGAGGGCGTGTAATGAAAGCACACTGCAGCGACCTTGCGCGAGTGTGGGCCGACACCACGGCCCCCTTTTCGCGCATGAGCTCGACCTGAAAAGACCGCCGGATGCTGCGAATGTCAACTCCGGTGGCTACCGTGGACGAGATCAGGTATCTTCAAGGATGCTTGAGTCTAGAAATGTAGCTGGTGAGGGTGTGTAATGAAAGCACACTGCATCGACCTTGCGCGAGTGTGAGCCGACACCACGACCCCCTTTTCGCGCATGAGCTCGACCTGAAAATCCCGCCGGATGCTGTGAATGTCAACCCGGGTGGCTACCGTAGACGAGACCAGGTATCTTCAAGAATGCTTGAGTCTAGAAATGTAGCTGGTGAGGGCGTGTAATGAAAGCACACTGCAGCGACCTTGCGCGAGTGTGGGCCGACACCACGGCCCCATTTTCGCGCATGAGCTCGACCTGAAAAGGCCGCCGGATGCTGCGAATGTCAACCCGGGTGGCTACCGTAGACGAGACCAGGTATCTTCAAGCATTCTTGAGTCTAGAAATGAAGCTGGTGCGGGTGTGTAATGAAAGCACACTGCATCGACCTTGCGCGAGTGTGGGCCGACACCACGGCCCCATTTTCGCGCATGAGCTCGATCTGAAAAGACCGCCGGATGCTGCGAATGTCAACTCGTGTCGCGACGTCGACTCGATCATGTGTCTTCAAGACTGATCGATCCTGTGATTGTAGCTGGTGAGGGCGTGTAATGAAAGCACACTGCATCGACCTTGCGCGAGTGTGGGCCGACACCACGGCCCCATTTTCGCGCATGAGCTCGATCTGAAAAGACCGCCGGATGCTGCGAATGTCAACCCGAGTGGCTACCGTAGACGAGACCAGGTATCTTCAAGAATGCTTGAGTCTAGAAATGAAGCTGGTGCGGGTGTGTAATGAAAGCACACTGCATCGACCTTGCGCGAGTGTGGGCCGACACCACGGCCCCGTTTTCGCGCATGAGCTCGATCTGAAAAGACCGCCGGATGCTGCGAATGTCAACTCGTGTCGCGACGTCGACTCGATCATGTGTCTTCAAGACTGCTCGATCCTGTGAATGTAGCTGGTGAGGGCGTGTAATGAAAGCACACTGCATCGACCTTGCGCGAGTGTGGGCCGACACCACGGCCCCCTTTTCGCGCATGAGCTCGACCTGAAAAGGCCGCCGGATGCTGCGAATGTCAACCCGGGTGGCTACCGTAGACGAGACCAGGTATCTTCAAGAATGCTTGAGTCTAGAAATGTAGCTGGTGAGGGCGTGTAATGAAAGCACACTGCAGCGACCTTGCGCGAGTGTGGGCCGACACCACGGCCCCCTTTTCGCGCATGAGCTCGACCTGAAAAGACCGCCGGATGCTGCGAATGTCAACTCCGGTGGCTACCGTGGACGAGATCAGGTATCTTCAAGGATGCTTGAGTCTAGAAATGTAGCTGGTGAGGGTGTGTAATGAAAGCACACTGCATCGACCTTGCGCGAGTGTGAGCCGACACCACGACCCCCTTTTCGCGCATGAGCTCGACCTGAAAATCCCGCCGGATGCTGTGAATGTCAACCCGGGTGGCTACCGTAGACGAGACCAGGTATCTTCAAGAATGCTTGAGTCTAGAAATGTAGCTGGTGAGGGCGTGTAATGAAAGCACACTGCATCGACCTTGCGCGAGTGTGGGCCGACACCACGGCCCCATTTTCGCGCATGAGCTCGATCTGAAAAGACCGCCGGATGCTGCGAATGTCAACTCGTGTCGCGACGTCGACTCGATCATGTGTCTTCAAGACTGATCGATCCTGTGATTGTAGCTGGTGAGGGCGTGTAATGAAAGCACACTGCATCGACCTTGCGCGAGTGTGGGCCGACACCACGGCCCCATTTTCGCGCATGAGCTCGATCTGAAAAGACCGCCGGATGCTGCGAATGTCAACCCGAGTGGCTACCGTAGACGAGACCAGGTATCTTCAAGAATGCTTGAGTCTAGAAATGAAGCTGGTGCGGGTGTGTAATGAAAGCACACTGCATCGACCTTGCGCGAGTGTGGGCCGACACCACGGCCCCATTTTCGCGCATGAGCTCGATCTGAAAAGACCGCCGGATGCTGCGAATGTCAACCCGAGTGGCTACCGTAGACGAGACCAGGTATCTTCAAGAATGCTTGAGTCTAGAAATGTAGCTGGTGAGGGCGTGTAATGAAAGCACACTGCAGCGACCTTGCGCGAGTGTGGGCCGACACCACGGCCCCATTTTCGCGCATGAGCTCGACCTGAAAAGGCCGCCGGATGCTGCGAATGTCAACTCGTGTCGCGACGTCGACTCGATCATGTGTCTTCAAGACTGCTCGATCCTGTGAATGTAGCTGGTGAGGGCGTGTAATGAAAGCACACTGCATCGACCTTGCGCGAGTGTGGGCCGACACCACGGCCCCATTTTCGCGCATGAGCTCGATCTGAAAAGACCGCCGGATGCTGCGAATGTCAACCCGAGTGGCTACCGTAGACGAGACCAGGTATCTTCAAGAATGCTTGAGTCTAGAAATGAAGCTGGTGCGGGTGTGTAATGAAAGCACACTGCATCGACCTTGCGCGAGTGTGGGCCGACACCACGGCCCCATTTTCGCGCATGAGCTCGACCTGAAAAGGCCGCCGGATGCTGCGAATGTCAACCCGGGTGGCTACCGTAGACGAGACCAGGTATCTTCAAGCATTCTTGAGTCTAGAAATGAAGCTGGTGCGGGTGTGTAATGAAAGCACACTGCATCGACCTTGCGCGAGTGTGGGCCGACACCACGGCCCCATTTTCGCGCATGAGCTCGATCTGAAAAGACCGCCGGATGCTGCGAATGTCAACTCGTGTCGCGACGTCGACTCGATCATGTGTCTTCAAGACTGCTCGATCCTGTGAATGTAGCTGGTGAGGGCGTGTAATGAAAGCACACTGCATCGACCTTGCGCGAGTGTGGGCCGACACCACGGCCCCATTTTCGCGCATGAGCTCGACCTGAAAAGGCCGCCGGATGCTGCGAATGTCAACCCGGGTGGCTACCGTAGACGAGGCCAGGTATCTTCAAGCATTCTTGAGTCTAGAAATGTAGCTGGTGCGGGTGTGTAATGAAAGCACACTGCATCGACCTTCCGCGAGTGTGAGCCGACACCACGACCCCCTTTTCGCGCATGAGCTCGACCTGAAAAGACCGCCGGATGCTGCGAATGTCAACTCGTGTCGCGACGTCGACTCGATCATGTGTCTTCAAGACTGATCGATCCTGTGATTGTATTTGGTGAGGGCGTGTAATGAAAGCACACTGCATCGACCTTGCGCGAGTGTGGGCCGACACCACGGCCCCATTTTCGCGCATGAGCTCGATCTGAAAAGACCTCCGGATGCTGCGAATGTCAACCCGGGTGGCTACCGTAGACGAGACCAGGTATCTTCAAGAATGCTTGAGTCTAGAAATGTAGCTGGTGAGGGTGTGTAATGAAAGCACACTGCATCGACCTTGCGCGAGTGTGGGCCGACACCACGGCCCCATTTTCGCGCATGAGCTCGATCTGAAAAGACCGCCGGATGCTGCGAATGTCAACTCCGGTGGCTACCGTGGACGAGATCAGGTGTCTTCAAGACTGCTCGATCCTGTGATTGTAGCTGGTGAGGGCCTGTAATGAAAGCACACTGCAGCGACCTTGCGCGAGTGTGGGCCGACACCACGACCCCCTTTTCGCGCATGAGCTCGACCTGAAAAGACCGCCGGATGCTGCGAATGTCAACTCGTGTCGCGACGTCGACTCGATCATGTGTCTTCAAGACTGCTCGATCCTGTGATTATAGCTGGTGAGGGCGTGTAATGAAAGCACACTGCAGCGACCTTGCGCGAGTGTGGGCCGACACCACGGCCCCCTTTTCGCGCATGAGCTCGACCTGAAAAGGCCGCCGGATGCTGCGAATGTCAACCCGGGTGGCTACCGTAGACGAGACCAGGTATCTTCAAGCATTCTTGAGTCTAGAAATGTAGCTGGTGCGGGTGTGTAATGAAAGCACACTGCATCGACCTTCCGCGAGTGTGAGCCGACACCACGACCCCCTTTTCGCGCATGAGCTCGACCTGAAAAGACCGCCGGATGCTGCGAATGTCAACCCGGGTGGCTACCGTAGACGAGACCAGGTATCTTCAAGGATGCTTGAGTCTAGAAATGTAGCTGGTGAGGGCGTGTAATGAAAGCACACTGCAGCGACCTTGCGCGAGTGTGGGCCGACACCACGACCCCCTTTTCGCGCATGAGCTCGACCTGAAAAGGCCGCCGGATGCTGCGAATGTCAACCCGGGTGGCTACCGTGGACGAGATCAGGTGTCTTCAAGACTGCTCGATCCTGTGATTGTAGCTGGTGAGGGCCTGTAATGAAAGCACACTGCATCGACCTTGCGCGAGTGTGGGCCGACACCACGGCCCCATTTTCGCGCATGAGCTCGACCTGAAAAGGCCGCCGGATGCTGCGAATGTCAACCCGGGTGGCTACCGTAGACGAGGCCAGGTATCTTCAAGCATTCTTGAGTCTAGAAATGTAGCTGGTGCGGGTGTGTAATGAAAGCACACTGCATCGACCTTGCGCGAGTGTGAGCCGACACCACGACCCCCTTTTCGCGCATGAGCTCGACCTGAAAAGACCGCCGGATGCTGCGAATGTCAACTCGTGTCGCGACGTCGACTCGATCATGTGTCTTCAAGACTGCTCGATCCTGTGAATGTAGCTGGTGAGGGCGTGTAATGAAAGCACACTGCATCGACCTTGCGCGAGTGTGGGCCGACACCACGGCCCCATTTTCGCGCATGAGTTCGATCTGAAAAGACCGCCGGATGCTGCGAATGTCAACCCGGGTGGCTACCGTAGACGAGACCAGGTATCTTCAAGCATTCTTGAGTCTAGAAATGTAGCTGGTGCGGGTGTGTAATGAAAGCACACTGCATCGACCTTCCGCGAGTGTGAGCCGACACCACGACCCCCTTTTCGCGCATGAGCTCGACCTGAAAAGGCCGCCGGATGCTGCGAATGTCAACCCGGGTGGCTACCGTAGACGAGACCAGGTATCTTCAAGGATGCTTGAGTCTAGAAATCTAGCTGGTGAGGGCGTGTAATGAAAGCACACTGCATCGACCTTGCGCGAGTGTGGGCCGACACCACGGCCCCATTTTCGCGCATGAGTTCGATCTGAAAAGACCGCCGGATGCTGCGAATGTCAACCCGGGTGGCTACCGTAGACGAGACCAGGTATCTTCAAGCATTCTTGAGTCTAGAAATGTAGCTGGTGCGGGTGTGTAATGAAAGCACACTGCATCGACCTTCCGCGAGTGTGAGCCGACACCACGACCCCCTTTTCGCGCATGAGCTCGACCTGAAAAGACCGCCGGATGCTGCGAATGTCAACTCGTGTCGCGACGTCGACTCGATCATGTGTCTTCAAGACTGCTCGATCCTGTGATTGTAGCTGGTGAGGGCGTGTAATGAAAGCACACTGCATCGACCTTGTGCGAGTGTGGGCCGACACCACGGCCCCATTTTCGCGCATGAGCTCGACCTGAAAAGGCCGCCGGATGCTGCGAATGTCAACCCGGGTGGCTACCGTAGACGAGACCAGGTATCTTCAAGCATTCTTGAGTCTAGAAATGTAGCTGGTGCGGGTGTGTAATGAAAGCACACTGCATCGACCTTCCGCGAGTGTGAGCCGACACCACGACCCCCTTTTCGCGCATGAGCTCGATCTGAAAAGACCGCCGGATGCTGCGAATGTCAACTCCGGTGGCTACCGTGGACGAGATCAGGTATCTTCAAGGATGCTTGAGTCTAGAAATGTAGCTGGTGAGGGTGTGTAATGAAAGCACACTGCATCGACCTTGCGCGAGTGTGAGCCGACACCACGACCCCCTTTTCGCGCATGAGCTCGACCTGAAAAGACCGCCGGATGCTGCGAATGTCAACTCGTGTCGCGACGTCGACTCGATCATGTGTCTTCAAGACTGCTCGATCCTGTGATTATAGCTGGTGAGGGCGTGTAATGAAAGCACACTGCATCGACCTTGCGCGAGTGTGGGCCGACACCACGACCCCCTTTTCGCGCATGAGCTCGACCTGAAAAGGCCGCCGGATGCTGCGAATGTCAACCCGGGTGGCTACCGTAGACGAGACCAGGTATCTTCAAGGATGCTTGAGTCTAGAAATGTAGCTGGTGAGGGCGTGTAATGAAAGCACACTGCAGCGACCTTGCGCGAGTGTGGGCCGACACCACGACCCCCTTTTCGCGCATGAGCTCGATCTGAAAAGACCGCCGGATGCTGCGAATGTCAACCCGGGTGGCTACCGTGGACGAGATCAGGTGTCTTCAAGACTGCTCGATCCTGTGATTGTAGCTGGTGAGGGCCTGTAATGAAAGCACACTGCATCGACCTTCCGCGAGTGTGAGCCGACACCACGACCCCCTTTTCGCGCATGAGCTCGACCTGAAAAGACCGCCGGATGCTGCGAATGTCAACTCGTGTCGCGACGTCGACTCGATCATGTGTCTTCAAGACTGCTCGATCCTGTGATTGTAGTTGGTGAGGGCGTGTAATGAAAGCACACTGCATCGACCTTGCGCGAGTGTGAGCCGACACCACGGCCCCCTTTTCGCGCATGAGCTCGACCTGAAAATGCCGCCGGATGCTGCGAATGTCAACCCGGGTGGCTACCGTAGACGAGACCAGGTATCTTCAAGAATGCTCGATCCTGTGATTGTAGCTGATGAGGGCGTGCAATGAAAGCACACTGCAGCGACCTTGCGCGAGTGTGAGCCGACACCACGGCCCCCTTTTCGCGCATGAGCTCGACCTCACTTTTTTCACAAAGTCGTCCTTTCACCCCTTCCAAGTGCGTCGACTCGTCAAACTTATGTTACTCGATATTATTCCACCCATTTACGCTGTCTGTGTAGCACTTTCATCGCGGTGGCCCCGACGCAACGCAACGGAGTAGCGCCGAGCTAATTCCCATCTGCCTTGGGCCTACTCCGGTATTGCAAGCGTCCAATTGGGTATTGCGCGCGCCTAATCCGGTATTGCGCGCGTCCAATCCAGTATTGCGAGCGCCTAATCCGGTATTGCGCGCGTCCAATTGTCTATTGCGCGAGTCCAATCCGGTATTGCGAGCGCCTAATCTGATATCGCGCGCGTCCAATCTCGTATTGCGCGCGCCTAATCAGATATCGCGCGCGTCCAATAGGCTATTGCGCCCGCCTAATCCGGTATCGCGAGCGCCTAATCTGATATCGCGCGCGTCAAATTGACTATTGCGCGCGCCTAATCCGATATCGCGCGCGTCCAATAGGCTATTACGCGCGCCTAATCCGGTATTGCGCCCGTCGAATCCGGTATTGCGAGCGTCCAATAGGCTATTGCGCGCGTCTAATCCGGTATTGCGAGCGTCGAATCGACTATTGCGCGCGCCTAATACGATATCGCGTGCGTCCAATAGGCTATTGCGGGCGTCCAATCGGGTATTGCGCCCGCCTAATCCGGTATTGCGCGCGTCCAATCGACTATTGCGCGCGCCTAATCCGATATCGCGCGCGTCCAATCGACTATTCCGCGCGTCCAATGCGGTATTCCGAGTGCCTAATCTGATATCGCGCGCGTCGAATAGGCTATTGCGGGCGTCGAATCTCATATTGCGCGCGTCAAATAGTCTATTTCGCGCGCCTAATCCGGTATTGCGAGTGTCCAATCGACTATTGCGCGCGTCTAATCGAGAGACGGGGGTTGAGTGATGTCAGCTGGGGCGGCGGCAGTTGACCAAGGTGTGAGATCGACAACCTCCTATGTTTCCTTCTCGCATCATGTCCCCTTTCTTGGTCTCATCTTACCTCTATTTTGGCCTGCCTTTTCACACCTTGGCTTTCTCCCTTTTCTAGGCTGGGTGCGGGCGCCTGGCATTTAGGCAACTGGCCCTGCTGCGCGCTCACCCGAGCCAACTGGCTCCGCGCTTCTCTCTCTCCTGCTCAAGCAACTTCTTGGTCTGGTCTCCTTGGTCCGTCGATCAGAGCCTTACCACCGCTTGAGCAGGCGTCACAACTTCATAGGTTATAAGCCCAACACGCTACCAGCGCGGCCACGTTCGTCTCCGCCCCGCCTCGCATTTCGCACGGCCCAGCATGTCTGCGACCGACGCCGATAAATCCATCGGCACCGCCACAACGCTTGCCGTCCCCCCTCTGCGCCGCCCACACAAGTGGTCACCTTCGCAAGCTCCGACCTGCTTTGCAACGCCAGTGGCTACCAGGACTGGGTCCTTACGCTGTGCTCCCGCCTGCTGTCCGATGTCCTCGAATATCGTGCCCCACAAGTCTTGGCCCAAAAGTTATGTCCCTCTATGGGATCACTACGCTCGCGCATCCATCTGCGCCGCTGTCGACCCGCGCACGGTTCTTCCGGGTCTCACGCTACTTTGGTGACGCTCGCAGTGGTCACAAGATTTGGGATGCCTTGCGCACGCGCTACGGTGCCGTCTCCGCTGTGGATCTCCTTCCTGTCATCGCTCGGCTCTTCAGCCCTGAGCCCATGCCGGACAACCCCGATTTGTTCCTCCAGTTCCGCAACCAATTTGAGAATGACTCGCGCCTTCTGGACAACTCCGATGCCACCGTGGACTCCCTCCTCACGTCGCACTTGCTCGCCCGGATCCCGTCATCCCTCTCCGCTTGGCGCACAACCTTTGTCAACTCGCTTGGTACCTCCAGCACGCTACCTGCCGCAACCGAGATCCTCGACCACATCTACCGCAAGATCAAGGCTTGACCCGTCAACACCCCTGCTGTTGCTGTCGCTACTCCCCAGCAGCGCAGCCCTCCCGGGCCGTGCCCAAACCTGACCTGCCGCCAATTGCACTGGCTCACCGATTGCCCCGACACTGCGTGGGCTGCCAGCTACCGCGCCCGCAGGGCCGCCAACGGTGGATCCAAGAGGGGATCCAAGAAGGGCTCCCAGCCCGCCGCCTCCCCGGCCATCGTCGAAACGCCTGAGCCCGCAAGCTTCACAACGTGCCTCTTAGCCACTTCCTCGCCGTTCGCCAAGTCCACGTGGCTCCTCGACTCTGGCGCGAATCGACACATGGCCAACAACCGCGCCCTCTTCTTGACACTACGCTTGTTTGCCGGCCCTAGTGTAGCCGGTGTTGCGGGCTCCCTCCCTTCCACCGGCTGTGGCTCCGTCCGCATCATGACCCCAGACGGCCCCGTCATTGCAACCAATGTACTCTTGGTGCCGTCTCTGCCATGCAACTTGCTTTCCGTCCGCTGGTTGGATCGCCTCGGGTTCCGCGTCTCCAAATATTGTACATAGCCCTTTTTTTTTGGTAACTAGTTAAAAAAATGGAACTCCAAAATGCAAGTCTGACTTCAAGCGTTTCCCTTCCAACAATTTCACGTACTGTTAACTCTCTTTCCAAAGTGCTTTTCATCTTTCCCTCACGGTACTTGTTCGCTATCGGTCTCTCGCCAATATTTAGCTTTAGATGGAATTTACCACCCAATTTGAGCTGCATTCCCAAACAACTCGACTCTTTGAAAGTATATCACAAAGCACTGGGCATCCGCACCCTATACCGGGTTCTCACCACTATGACGCTGTATTCCAACAGACTTATGTGCGGTCCAGCGCGGAAAATACTTCTCGAGATTACAACTCGGACGCCAAAGGCACCAGATTACAAATTTGAGCTTTTCCCGCTTCACTCGCCGTTACTAGGGGAATCCTTGTTAGTTTCTTTTCCTCCGCTTATTGATATGCTTAAGTTCAGCGGGTAATCCTGCCTGATTTGAGGTCTAATCTTAAAATCCGACGGGCTTTCTAAGCTTCCAATTTTCCAAGGCCAGCCACCACACCCGAGTTAACAGGTGCCATGTCCTCAGCGAATAGTCTATTACGCTGAGTCAATCTGATCTCGAAGATTAGGATGCTAATGCATTACAAACGAGCTTCGACTTTGGAATCCCAAGGGAGACCAGCCCAGCAAGCGTTCAGAAACCAAGCCGCACCCAAATCTCGGTAAAGAAAAATGGGGGGTTGAAGAGTTCACAACACTCAAACAGACATGCTCGCCGGAATACCAGCGAGCGCAAGATGCGTTCAAAGATTCGATGATTCACTGAATTCTGCAATTCACATTACTTATCACATTTCGCTGCGTTCTTCATCGATGCGAGAGCCAAGAGATCCGTTGTTGAAAGTTTTTTTTTGTTATTTAATTTCTTTTCCCCCATATACATTGCCTTTTAATGTTTAATAAAACGAGCCGGCACCAGTTCCGAGTGACCTTTCCTCGACCGGCCCATTAGAAGTGCACAGAGTTTGAAAGAGAAGCTTGGAGTACTCTACATTAGAGGTTAGTTTAGGTGCTTCGAAAACACTGACCCTTTTTTTTTGCGAGTCATCTTTGGCTCCGGTCGTGCTGATATCAGCGATCCATCCGGGACCATCGTTGCCACCGCTCAAGCCGTTGCAAATGACCTGTACGCCTTGAATGTTGCACCCGCATGCTGAACGCCCAATCCCCTCCTTGCCACCCCTGCAAGAGTGTCCTTGCTGACTCTGCACTGCCGCCTTGCGCACTTACCCATTGCGCAAATCAAGAATGTTGTGCAGAAAGGCTTGGTCACTGGGGTGGATTGGGTGTATTCGGACGAGGAGTTCAGGGCTTTTGATTGCAATGCTTGTCTTGCTTCAAAAGCACATGCCCTACCCTTTGCGCGTTCCAAGTCCGTTGCTTCTGGCCGCCTGGACCTCATTCATGTTGATGTTGCCCAAATGCCTCGGCCCAGTTTCGGTGGGAATCGCTACATGCTCGTGATTGTCGACGACTACTCTCGCAAACACTGTTGCATTCCCCTCATGCACGAAAGCAACGTCTTCCATCGCCTCCGCGAGTGGATCCTGTGACAAGTCCACTCTCAGCTCGGTTAATGCCCAGCGCGGCCCTGCACGCGCGCCGCCCAAGGCTCGGGACTTAGGCACTCCGGCACTCGCGCCTGCGCCTGGGGACTTAGGCGCTCCGGCACTTGCGCCTGCGGCCGTCCGGACTTAGGCATTTTGGCACTCGGGGACTTAGACGCCTCGGCCTTCATGTACTTAGGAATGCAGCTCCTTTTGTATTCTTAGTTTCCTATTTGTCGTTCACTACAACTACTGACGTAGTAGAGTCGATTGGATAGGTTATAAGCCCATCGAGCCACCAGCTCACAGCAGCTGACCACGTGTTGTCACCGCCACCATGGCCACCAAGCCGCCTGTTAAGTTGGGACCGGAGGTCGCTGGGGAATCGTGAGACGGCACGAGCCGGATTGTTTTGGAGAGGTTGCAAGGCGGCTCGGCGTTGCAATGTACTCCCGGGTCGAGAAGTCGTGAGGCGGAGCGGATGCAGCCGGGAGGGACAGGCGCAAGCGTAGCCGGACGATCTGTTCTCTACCAAATCTCAGCAGTCTGAATGGCGAGATGAAACAATAGTGCGATTGCAACGGACCTGTTCTCTACCGAATCTCAGCAGTCTGAATGGCGAGATGAAACAATAGAGAAGAGGGAGAGGGGCTTGGGAGCGCGCAAGTTATGAGGAGCAGTGCAGTGAGCAAACGAAGATGCCGAGTAGAAAAGGATATGAGGAGCAGCGCAGTGAGCAAACAAAGATGCCAAGTAGAAAAGGATAGGGAACGTTAAGGGAAGAAAGAGAGAGAGTGCTGCGCTAGTCGCGGCCTTGGGTAATCTAAGTCAGAGTTCAAAGAGGTCTGAGCGCAAAGCGCCAGCGCGCCCAAGTTCCCATCCGCCAATCTCCGCATGCTGGAGTTGAGAGCGCCCCTGCAATGTAGTGTACACGATGACACCCCCCCTCGCTGTCAGGCTCCAGGCCTTCGGAGGCCTAGACTTTCGCGGTGCCGTACAAAGAGCTTTGGGTCAAGGGCCTTGGTGAGGATGTTGGAGACCATGTCGGCTGTGGCAATGTATTCAACCTTGATCTCACCCTTTTTGACCATCTCCCGCACAAAATGCTCCCGGATGCGAACATGACGAGTGCCTGAAAATGATGTTGGGTTGCGTGTCAATGAATTCGCGCCTTGATTGTCGCCGTAGATCAAGGTGGGTCCCGAGTTTGGCATGCCGAGTTCCTCCAAGAGCTGTTGAAGGTGAATAGCCTCTTTGGAAGACTGGGAGAGGGCAATGTACTCAGCGTTGGTGGTAGAGTCAGCGACACGGGACGACCGTTTTGAACACCAGGAGATTGTAGCACCAGCCAGGAAGTACGCATAGCCCATTGTCGACTTGGAAGTTCGAACACACGCGCCCCAGTTCGAGTCGGAGTAGCCGTAGAGTGGGCCCGGAGTAGGCGTGTAGCAAAGACCGTACGAGACTGTACCTCGAATGTAGCGCAGAACATGTCTGATCGCAGTCCAGTGCGTTGGTCCGGGCTCCTTGGCAAATCGTGCGAGATAGCTGACAGCGTAGGCAATGTCAGGATGACAGCAAGAAGGAAGGGGTTTTTTTTTTTTTTGGGGGGGGGGGGCTCATAAATTGCTATCCTCCGGGTTGGCTCGGACCTTTTTTTTTTGTATGAAACTCATTGCTAACTTGCAAGACGAGAAAACCCCCTACGGACACGCCTCGGTCTGCAGCGCGGGCGGGTGGCCGACAACACCGGCGCGCGGCTAGAGACAAGAGGCGGGGTATACCTTCCGCATGTCAACGACAAGTCTCTACATTAGGATCCGAGTTCGAAGACGAAGGAAGGACGGTATTGGATTTGGAGGGTTGGCTTCTTCTTGACTCTGAAGATATGACTAAATGGAAGAATGGCAGGATGTTTCTACTCGACTGGGAACGCCATCTTACCCTGGCTGCAGTTAATTGGGCCCGCCATCTAATTGGGGAGGCGGGGCATTTCTAGCAGATTGTTTAGCACTTGGGCGACACTTCGTCTCTTTCTCTCTTCATTCGCTCTCGCATTGAAGACTGACTGAAGTGTCGTTCAGGTATGTTGTCAATTCATATTCCTAATTCGCTCTCGCATTGAAGACTGACTGAAGTGTCGTTCAGCGAGATACATAGCGGATCACCCCCTAGCAACAATAGGTTATGAGCCTTGCAAGCCTAGCTGCTACGCTCCCGGCGTCATTGTCTTCGGACAACAACAAGTCTTCCCTCATTCGACTCAAGATTGCCTCTGATTATCCATCATGGTACAAGCGTCTTTCGGTCTACATGAAGCGGGCAAAGTCGTTCAACATCGTTATCGGAGTCGAAGTTCGTCCTGTCCTCGACTTCGCAAGCCAAGACGACATAGACAAATGGGACGAACGCGATCAATGGTGCCAAGAAAACATTCTCAATACTATTGACATCACCCTTCAAGGCGCGCTCGCCTACACTGAGACGTCGGCCGAGATGTGGACGATACTCGAGAACAAGTTCAGGAAGCGTGGTCACAACGCGCTCTACACTGGTCTCGTCAGATTACTCGCCACCAAGTACGTCGAAGGTCAAGACATGGATGCGCACCTAACCAAGTTGCGTATGTGCTACGAGGAGCTCGCAAAGATCGGCAAAGCCATTTCCGACGAGTACCTCTGCATCTTCATCCTCAACTCCTTGCCCGAATCCTGGAGCAATGTCAACATGTGGTTCGAACAAGCTCACGCGAATCCCGACGACGTCGTTACCTCCACTCAAGTCATTGGTCAGATCGAGAACGAAGCGCAACGTCGACAGACTGCCGCCATCTCGGTCAACTCGAACCAAGTGATCACCAAGTCCAACGCCGGTGCGCTGGCCACTTCGCAGCCCCTCAAGTGCACGCATTGCAACAAGAAGGGACACGTCGCTGCGGACTGCTACAAAAACCCCAACAACGCCAACAATCGTTTGGACAAGTCGAAGGGGTCTCCCAAATCGAAGACGAACAAAGCTGCGGTAGTCTCTGAGCCGATCTCATTCTCGGTTCAAGTTGCCAACTCCGCTACGACTCGAGTCATGCGCTGGATTATCGATTCTGGTGCTGCTCATCATCACACTGGCGATCGTTCGTCGATCATCGACTTCGTCGCTCAACCTCTCTCGGTCGAGACTGCATCGGGTCAGCGCGTCGTCTGCCCCGGTTACGGCACGGTCATCCTCGAGTCTACCTCAGGTCGAACCATTCATCTCAAGAACGTCTACCATCTCCCTGGTGCGACGACTGGCCTCATCTCAGTCCGAGTGATCACGTCGCTTGGGTTCGAGGTCGCTTTTGGTGTCAACGGTCTTTGCAAGGTCTCCAAGGACAACACCGTCGTCGTCAGCACTCGCCCAGACACGGCGTACGAGCTTGACGTCAAGATGATCGAAGGAGTTTCAGCGACTCGCTCTACGGTCAGCGCCCCTCTTATGACTTGGCATCGTCGTCTCGGTCATCTTCCGGTTCGCGCCATCCTCGATATGGTACGCATCGGTGCAGCTGAGGAACTCGACCTCAGTGACAAGACTGTGCACGACTGCGACACCTGTCTGTATGCCAAGT
This sequence comes from Microbotryum violaceum, assembly GCA_022506055.1. Taxonomy (NCBI): domain Eukaryota; kingdom Fungi; phylum Basidiomycota; class Microbotryomycetes; order Microbotryales; family Microbotryaceae; genus Microbotryum; species Microbotryum violaceum. The sequence goes on along the minus strand of JAKMXP010000004.1, from coordinate 1,987,291 downwards.
CCGAGCGTTCATCTTTCAAGGGTCATGGTTCTGCCTCTGCTGTTCTCGAGCGCGTCTCCATCGACCTCGGTTTCGTTCAGGAACCCGATCACGCCGGTTGCACGATCTATCTTGCGATCGTCGATCAATTCTCCTGCGGCAAATGGTGCTTCCCACTTTCGTCCAAGACCTCGATCGAGGTTCTGAAGACGTTCGACACCTTCAGACTCAGTGCGGAGAAGATGACCGGCAATTCCATCCGTTTCGTTCGTTCCGATAATGGAGGCGAGTTTACTTCCAAGGCCTTCATCGACTACTTCAAGAGTCACGGAATCACGCACGAACGCACAGCACCGTACACCCCGGAAAACAACGGACAGTTCGAGCGCTTGAACGGATCTCTCATGAATACCGTCAAGGCCATGCTCCATGACTCGAAGCTGCCTCACTCGTTCTGGTCGCTCGCTATGACAACGGCCACCTACATCCACAACCGCACGGGTGTTACTCGACTCGGAGGAAAAACACCTTTCGAGATCATTCACGGCAAGAAACCCCGAATTGGCCATCTCAAACCGTTCGGTGCCGTCGCCTTCGTTCACATCGACAAAACTCTTCGCAAGAAACTCGATGACAAGGTCAAGCAAGGTATACTCGTGGGCTACTCGGACTACAACTACATCGTTTGGTTCGAGGATACCGAGACCACCACCGTCACTCGTCACTGCTCGTTTGGTCGCAAAGAACTCGACAAGCTCGAACTTGCCAACGATTCGGACGAGGACATAGATGAGTTCATTCCCTTGCCTCCAGTTCCCCACACTCTGGCAGAGGTCCCTGAGGTGGAAGAGCAACCATCGCGCCCTGGCACTCCCGAGGGCTACCGTCGTGTCCAGGTCGGCCGCAACCCTGGTCGTTTCGAGGAGATCGTCCCTGAGAACATTCTCAACTCTCGTCTTCGTCCTCGTGCCGCGCGTTTCATCGGTCCTGCCTCAACCTGCGACATCATCTGCTACGGCGTTTTCGAAGTTCCAGACAACGAACCAGCGGTCGACGAAATCTGGGGGGAGGAGTCTCTCTGTTTGGCGATAAAAACCCAAGGGTCAGTCGCTCCAACATCGTTTGAAGAAGCGATTTCCTCGCCCGAGGCGGAGCATTGGATCGGTGCCATCAACTCGGAGCTTGCCTCTCTCGATGCTCATCAAGTGTTCGAGGTCGTCGTGCTTCCTCGTGGCGCCCGTGCTCTCGGTTCCAAGTGGGTCTTTACTCTCAAGAAGGACGCAGCTGGTCGAATCGTTCGCTACAAGGCTCGTCTCGTCGCTCAAGGCTTTGCTCAACGCCCGGGTATCGATTTCAACGAGACGTTCGCTCCTGTTGCTCGCATGAGTACCATTCGTTTCATCATTGCTCTTGCCACAGCTCGCGGACTCAAGCTTGAACAGTTCGACTTTGACACCGCATTCCTCAACGGCAAGATGACCGATGATGTCTACATGAAGGCGCCCAAGGGATGGTCTGGAGTTCTGCAACCTGGTCAGTGTTTGAAGCTCGTTGCATCCATGTATGGCACCAAGCAAGCACCTCGCGAATGGAACGCCGCTCTCGATCGTCTCATGGTCGAGAAGAACTGGTCCAAGTGCGACTCGGACGCCTGCCTCTACTCCAAGACCGACAATCGAGGTTACATCATCGTCGCTTTTTACGTCGACGACGGCTTGGTCGCCGCTACCTCTCAAGAATTGATCGAGACTGAGATTGGGCAACTTCAAGCTGTGTTCCAGTTGAAACGACAAGGTGCAGTGTCCCTCTTTCTTTCTCTCGAAGTCCTTCGCAAAGAACAATACTGTCTTCTACACCAATCTCGTTACATCAAAGACATCCTCAAACGCTTTGGATTCGATTTGGTCAAGACCAAGGCAACCCCCATGCTCGACAAGGAGGATCGAGCGGTTGACACTTCTGCCACGCTCGATGATCTTCACATGTACCAGTCCATGGTCGGCGCTCTTCAATACGCCGCTCAGATGACTCGTCCCGACATCGCTGCCGCAGTTCGCGCCGTCGCCCAACGTCTTGCTTCTCCCACCGAGAACGACTTGCTTGCCGTCAAACGCATCTTTCGCTACCTCGCTGGAACCATCGACTTTGGATTGTGCTACCAACTCAATGGCTCTACCGATCTCGTAATCTACTCCGACGCCAGCTGGGCAAGCGACTTTGTGAATCGTCGATCAGTTGGGGCCTTCGTCACCTTGTTCGGAGGGGCTGCAATCTCTTGGCAGTCCAAACAACAGTCGCTCGTCGCCACCTCTACTACCGAGTCCGAGATTCTTGCCGCATCTATGGCTACCAAGGAGGCGGTCTGGCTTCGACAAGTTGCCACCAATCTCTACGTCTCTCAGCAATCGGCAACGATCATCCATGAGGACAACCAGGCTACCATCAAGATTGCCAACAACCCTGCGCATCATGCGCGTACCAAGCATTTCGATGTTGTTCATCATTTCGTTCGCGAGCGAGTTGGCTTCGGTGAGGTCAAGCTCGTCTACTGCGACACGGACTCGATGGTCGCCGACACACTCACCAAAGGTCTCGGTCGTATCAAGTTCGAGCGTCATCGTCAATCGATGGGAATGGTTCAGCTTTCGAACATCGGAACCAGGGGGAGTGTCAACGACAAGTCTCTACATTAGGATCCGAGTTCGAAGACGAAGGAAGGACGGTATTGGATTTGGAGGGTTGGCTTCTTCTTGACTCTGAAGATATGACTAAATGGAAGAATGGCAGGATGTTTCTACTCGACTGGGAACGCCATCTTACCCTGGCTGCAGTTAATTGGGCCCGCCATCTAATTGGGGAGGCGGGGCATTTCTAGCAGATTGTTTAGCACTTGGGCGACACTTCGTCTCTTTCTCTCTTCATTCGCTCTCGCATTGAAGACTGACTGAAGTGTCGTTCAGGTATGTTGTCAATTCATATTCCTAATTCGCTCTCGCATTGAAGACTGACTGAAGTGTCGTTCAGGTATGTTGTCAATTCATATTCCTAATTCGCTCTCGCATTGAAGACTGACTGAAGTGTCGTTCAGCGAGATACATAGCGGATCACCCCCTAGCAACAATACCGCAGGGGCCTCGCTTCCCTGCGGCGTACTCCCAATCTCGGAACGCACACTCGAGTCCCGTTGTACGTGCAGGTGGTTCCCAATCACCGCAGATACTGGGGAAAGAAGGAGCATGAGGCCCACGACAGTGATGTCATTGGGTGGGATCTCACTCGAGTGTGGATGTGTATGGCGGTTCGGTACCCGAGTCACCCGCCGCGCGGCCGCAGCAGCAAAGCAAGGCCACGCAAGCGGTTTGTGCCAGCCTTGAACAGGAGATCACGGAGTCGCTCGACCGAAAGAGAAAACAGACCCGGCCCTTGGGAGGAGTGGATAACTCACGGCGGAGTCCAGGAGAGGGCCAAGGGGATCCGCTTTTGCTGTGTGTCATCGTGATGTGGCAGAAGCTCGAACCAAGGGCGACATGCCCGCCGGCGCAAAGAACCTGAGGCTCCTGGGGAGTACGGAAGCCTATGAGGAGGAATTGCAAAAAGAGCGAGAGAAAACAGGTTCAGTATGGCGTTTTTGGGAGACATTGGAAAGATCGAGAAAGAGGGAAAGGGGACTTGTGATTTTTTGGTTTTTGCTTGGGTAGGGAGGGAGCGCCGTCTATTTCATCGTGCCAATCTGAGCTCCAACCTCTCTTTCAGTCCGGCCATCTCCTTGTCCATGCTCGACATCGCTCTGGCGTGGCGATGGAGATCCCAGCGTCGGTTGCTGAGAGTGTTGAGCGCCAGCGCAATGAAGGCGCGGATTGGGCGCTTTTTCGACGCCGGAAGGCGAGCGCGCAGTCGAGGGAGGCCGTGCTCGATCTGAAGTGCCGTGTAGTCAAGGTCGAGGATCGACACGACCCCCCGCACATCGCAGAGAATGGACCTAGCTGCTTGCCAAAATTGAGAAGAGTCAGAGCAATCATGCCAAAAGTGAGTAAAGTCATCCTCCACCCCTGCCAGGCTGCATGCCTGCACAAGGCAGCAGGCTGAGTTGCCATGCCGCTGCACAAACTGGCGCTTCCGCGTTGGCGTGAAGTGGTATGCCAGCTTGAAGTGCACCTCGCGTTTGCGGGCCGTGGCGGGCCCGGTGTTGAACCACACCCAGAAGAGTCGCCTTTCTTTGGGTGTGGCGAGTGATCCAGGGCGTTGTGTGTCGTCAAAACGTTGGTGGTTGATGACGCGTTGAAGTCGCGCAATGGTGTAAGGTCTGTCCAAGCTCAACATTCTCCACTGATCAGCACGCAAGGGGGCGGAGGGGAGGGGAAGTTTTTGATCAGGCATGCCGACCGGAGTCGCTCTGGGCAAGATGTGCTCGAGGGGACCGCCGGGCCGGGCTCCAGGTGCTCCAACGACACAAAGGACGGGTGGTCGACGTGCGAGGACGGGAACAGGAGGCGGAAGCGGCAGGATGAAGCGATCGCCTGCGACCTGGATCCACGCCTGGACCTGATCGCGCTTCCATTACCAAAGGTTGGACAGCTCCGAGCCGTCGCCTTGGGGATGCTTCTCAGGGGTCCAGGGCACCGTTGGAGCTGCGGGGTATTGGGCTCAAGCATAGATGTCAGCGATGGTGCGTTCAAAACTGAATTGCTTCACCAAATGCTTATCCTGCTCCGAGAACGCCCGCGAGTCATGCAGACCCGGTTGGAGGGGGGAAAGAGAAAGAAAATTGGAGACCGAAAGTTTGGCAGGATTGACGACGGCAGGGTAGCGTTCAGCGACCGAGAGCACCGCTCGCCAGCGGGGATGTAGCTCCCGGGGTGCGTCGGCGTTCCTCCACGTCCACAGATCCGCAGCAAAGTCAAAGGTCGGAAGCGCTCGCCGGATGGAACTCCGAGCCAGATCGCCCCAAATTGCAGTTGACCCACCGGCCAGCACGTCCCAGATCCGTACTGAGACTGAATCCACCACATCTTGGATGCTCACGACGCTGAGACCACCTCGCGTCCGTGCCGTGAAGACGACCGATTGTTTGTGGTTACTGCGCCGCGGTCCTCCCTTCACAAAGTCGGCAAGCTTGTGCTCGATCGCCTTGATCACGTCGGATGGCGGTATGTCGGCAGAGAGAGAGTGAAGCACCTTGGAGATGCCGTAGCGATTGAGATAGAAAGCCCGGGTGTGGTGCGTCATCCATTGGTTGCGCACCGATAGAATCACTCGATCGACCCTTCGCTCAAGATCATGGAATCCCAGCCTGTTGTGGCCGTCAGGCGCAAACTGGAGACCGATCCAGGGAAGAGACTCATCCGGTGCCACGAATGACAGTTTGGACAAGTCCGCGCGATCCCACAACGTTGCGCCCAATGGCATCACCACGGTTTTGTTGGTGTTTAGACGGCCGTTCGTCGCGAGTCGCCAATCCCGAGCTAACGCCTTGAGCGAAGCAATAGCTTCCGGTCCAGCGACAGCAACGACGGCGTCATCCGCGAACGCCAAATTGGTGATGCATCGAGTCTGCGGACAAGGAGCCAGCTCCGGAAGAGTGATAGTCAGCGCAATGTTGCGTCGACTGAGAGAGTCAAGGAAGGGTTGGAACACCACATCCCAGACAGAAGAAGAGAGAGGATCGCCCTGGCCAAGACCGCACAGGAGTCGTACCGCCTCGGTGAGGAAACCCTTGACAATATACCGCGCTGTGGACGTCTCGCCGTTGTAGAGCATCCGCAAGACGCGCTGGAAAGATTCCGGCGCGCCGAGAGCCTCAACCACCGCAAAGACCCAATCGCGCTCGACCATGTCGTAAGCCAAGCTCTGATCCAGGGAGAGAAGCGCTGCTGTCGGGAACTTTGCTCCACGACCCCGAATCTCGTCGATCAGGAGCCTTAGATGCAAAGCCGCGTCCGCTGGTCTTCGCCCCTTGACGAACCCGTGCTGTCCGGCCGGAAGAACATCGGGGAGGATCCGGTTCAGACGAGCCACGTAGACCTTGGTGAAGATCTTGTAGTCGCATTCCCGCAGGGTGATCGGACGATACGATTTGAGGTCGCACCGCGCTGCACCAGGTTTGTTGTGTTTGAACAAGAGGCGCACATTGGCCTGGCTCTGTTGTGGAGTAAGGGAGCCTCGAGTAATCAGCTCGTTGTAAGCTCGAGTCAAGAGAGGGGCCCAAAGCAAGGGGCAGGCTCGATACATCTCATAGGGGACCCCTGAAGGCCCGGGAGATCGACCTTCGTGCGTGGTTCGAATCGCTGCGAGCACCTCGGCTTTGCTGATGGGCTCGGCAAGAATGTCGACGTGCGAATTCGAGAAGCGCCGAAGGAAGCGAGCGTCGGAAAGCGGCTCGTCACAAGGTCCTGCTGATCTGATGGGTCCCAAGAGCTCATCCCACATCGTCACGACCTGTTCCGGATCCTTCGCTTCGACAAGGTAGTGCTGCTGGAAATGAGAATAGTGTGGCATGCACCGGACGACTGAGACGTTCTTCAGATGCAATCTCGGGCACGTGCGCCCTGGTTTGGGACTGCCTTGCTCGCTCGTTCACAAGCTTGGAGAGAGTTTCGTGGGTGTTCGTCCAGTCGATGACGTCAAAGGGGCTCATCACCCAACGAGACTCAATGTCCTGCAGTCGAGATACCAGCATCATCTCGAGGGTGTTGCGCTCCCGAAACAGACGCCGAGACAGCTCGAGAGCTTGGACCCAAGACTCCGAGAGTACGCGCTGAAGGTCGGCAACCGGATCCCCAGAATGTGCTTGCTCAAGGAGAGGAGTGACGAACTCCTCAAACTCGGCGTGTTTGAAGGTCGACGAGTTGATGCGGGTCAGAAAATGAGCCGCCTGGGGAAGGCAGAGCTCCTCTTCGACCTCGGCACCACTTGCGCGAAGCCGAAATGTGACTGTAACCGGTCGATGATCCGACATGGATTGAGAGATATTGTACAGAGTGGAAGCAGAGACGATCCGTCGCTCGTGTCGCCGCTGCACCAGAACAAAGTCGATGCGCGCGTGCGAAATGAGCTGGCCGTCCTTGCTGAGATGCGGGCGCGTGGTTGCCGGCGACAGTGGGTGCATGAGCCGAATGGCATCCGTGTACACCCCGTCGAGCCGAGACATAAGCACGGGCCAATGGTGGGTGCTTGGGCGGTCCACCTGTTGCGCTCGATCCACCGCGGGAATAGGGCAGTTGTTGAGATCGCCCGCGATGAACCGAATGTGAGAGGAGACGGTCGCCCGAAAATGAAGGGAGGCAAAGAAGAGGAGGCGCTCAGCGGGTTGAACCGGAGCGTAGAGATTGTTGAGTTCGACAACGTCCGTCAAACCCCGCACATCAAAGGTGGTCAAGAGTAAGCGCCCGCCAAGAGACTGAGGCGTGCGACGATGACCACCAAGAAGAGGAGAAGAGTTTGGAATCAAGGTGAGGCAGTGTTGAGAAAAGTAGGCCTTGCCCTGGTGGGACTGGGCGTACTCGTGGCATATGTGAGATTGTCGTGATTTAGGAACATTATCGGACCTTTTTTTTTGTATGACCTCTAAGGCGGTGTGCAGGCAGAGTCTATATGACCTAATGGCTGGTTCGGTTCGAGCATTGTGGCACAATGGCGTAGTCGTGAGGCGTGCCGGCGCTCACTTGATGGTCGCGGGTTTGACTTGCGTGGAGCGCAATCTTCCTTGTTCGTTTTATCTTTTTGTTTGCTGAGGCGCGGCTTCAGGGTTTTTACCGGTGCTCCCGCGAGCAATCCTTTTACCCCTGAGGCGCCCTCTTGGAGTAGTTATTTGGCTAAGTCCCCTCTGCGCCTGGAGCAGTCCCCTCCCTTTTGTTTGGGCACCTTCCCCCGGAGCCTGGTCCGCTCATCATCTTTTGTGATCCTCCTCTTCTTATCAATCGTTGGAATTAAGTCCGTTATACTTGATTTCCTGCGAGCTTTCCGATCAACACTCTGTGAAGAGTCCACTCTCAGCTCGACAGGGGCGCCTCGGTCGGTGCGCGCGCTCGCTAGCCCGCCCCCTGCGGTGGGGACTTAGGCGCGCGCAACTGCCTCAGCGCGCCGGCACCGGCGGATTTACGCGCGCGCTCGCTAGCCCGCCCCCCTTTTGGTGGGGACTTAGACGCGCGCGACTGCCTCAGCGCGACAGCAATTTCACCCGCGCCTGGGCCTATCCCAGCGCGGACCCCCTTTCTGTTTCTTAGCTTCCTTCTCATCACTTCTGTTCAACTCACAACCTCTCCTGACAGTAGTGGTGATCGTCTCATAGGTTATAAGCCCACGAGCTACCAGCTGGCATGGCCACGACATCACCCCTCGCAACGGGAGCCAACCCGGCACTTGCCCCCGACCAGCTTGCATCCCTTGCAGCGCTGCTGTCAGGTCTCGCCGCGGCCGCTCCTGGCACCGCCACACCTGCCACGTCGACCGGCACCACTCGCACCGCCTTCCCCAAGCACGCACGCTTGGATGGGCCAAAGACATTCGCAAACTGGACACGCCAGCTTCGCCTGTGCCTCGCGGACAACATCCGCTCGTACGTCCTCGACGGCATTGTACCCGACAACTGGACACCTTCGCAACGCTCCGCTCGCGACGTCGTGGCTCGCGAGATCCTTGCGAACTCGATTGACTCGGCCAAAGTCTCGGCAGTCCTCGACAAGATCCCGACCGCCGACCTAACAGCGCCCAAGATCTACTCGACGCTGAAATCGCGGTATGCCCCTGACGACGCCACTCGCACACTGAGCTCTTCTCGCGACTCTGGGGTTTTCGTCCCATGCCCGGCATGGTTGGCAAATTTGACGGGTGGATCATGGAATTCAAAGCCATTGCGCAAGAGATTATCGATACGAAGACGACTATCAACGATGTCCTTGCCACACTTTTACTCGCAATCGCCCACCCGTCCCTCGAGAGTTTCAAGGCGACATTCACCGACGAACAGCGCACGCAGCGAACCCTCCCCGACATTGATTCGCTTGCCGACCGTATGCGAGTTCAACTCCGGTCAACGAACATCCCCAGCACCCAATCGGCCCTTCTTGCCTCGTCGTTGTCACGTTCTACCCGTCCCAAGTGTCTCGCCTGCCGCAGCCCTTCGCACCGAGTCGTGGAGTGCCCTACGAGGGCGCAACACCCGCCGCCAGGACCCTGTCGTACCTGCAAGAAGAAGGACCATTGGTCCCTTGACTGCAAGAACACTTCCGAGGACGCCAAAAAGCCCGATACAGCCAACTTGCAACACCATGTAGGATGTCTCGCCACCGGCCTTCTCACTCATCGTTGCCAGCTTCACAACCAGTCTTTCGTCGTTGACTCGGGCGCCACTTCGCACATGGTCTCGGACAAGTCCCTGTTCACGACCTATCGCCGCATCGCTCCTACGAAGATTGGTGGCATTGCAGGGGGTATCAACGCCATCGGAACGGGAAACATCGCCTTTGTTGCCGCCTCGGGTCATCCAATCACGCTTACCGGTGTGCTACACACTCCGGGCCTGCCCGTCAACCTTCTCTCGGTCTCACGTCTCTGCGACACCGACAACGTCCGCGTCGCTTTCACAAGACACAGCATACACATTGACAAAGACGGCAACGACATTGCTGAAGGCGCAAGGCTCGACAAAGGGCTCTACTTACTGGACGCTGATCATTCCACATGTCAGCAACTTGCTCTCCTTTCTCGCTCACAGTCTTCCGTGCCCTTGCTGACTCTCCACCGCTGCCTCGGACATCTCGCACCGTCTTCCATACAGAAGATGGTTGCCGCTGGTTTGCTGGAGGGTCTCGGGGCCGGATACAGTGACAAAGAGGTAGAGAAGTTTGTCTGCAATGCTTGCCTCAGCGCAAAGGGCCATTGTCTTCCATTTCCCGATTCGGACTCGCACTCCTCAGAGAGACTCGGCCTTGTACACAGCGATGTGCTTTCCTTCCCCGAGCGGTCCTTAACTGGCAAACGGTACCTTGTCACGTTCCTCGACGATTACTCCCGCAAACTCTGGGCCTACGCGATCGGACACAAAAGCGAAGTGTTCGGCGTGTTCAAGACTTGGCTTGCCGAGGTCGAGCTTGAAACAGGTGCGACGCTGAAGGTCCTCCAAACCGACAACGGTGGTGAATATTGTTCAAGAGCGTTCACGGAATTCTGCAAGGCCCGAGGCACACGTCGACAATACTCTATCCCACGAACGCCTCAACAGAACGGTCGTGCAGAGCGGGTCAATCGTTCCATCGTCGAAGGCGTCCTTGCCCTCCTTGCTGACGCCCACCTACCCAAGACGTTCTGGGAGGAGGCTGCAGCTTATTTCGTCTACTGCAAGAATCTGTGTCAACACTCAGCCCTGGACAAGGCAACACCGAACTCGGTCTGGCAAGGTGATCGCACCACTGCCTTGGCGCTTCACCCGTTTGGCTGTACAGCTTGGCTCACAGTCGCGCCCGAACTTCGCTCCAAACTCGACCCGAAGGCGGTTCGCGTTCTCTTCACCGGCTACGACCTGACTTCAAAAGCCTTCCGCTTCTACGACACCACAACACAGAAGATTACACTTGGCAGAAATGCCACATTCCTCGACAATGAATTCCCCGGGTTACATGGCGACCTCACCGAGCAAGACGACGACACGTACTTTGTCAGCGCCCCCATCACCAAACTCCAGGCCACAGTCAAGACGAGGACCCCACTAGTAAGGTCGGCGCACATGGACGTCTCATCCCTCCTTGAAGATTCTACCATGAGCGCCGTTGACGTGGCCCCAGGGTACACTGGCGGAACCTTACTTAACTCCACAGATGCCGAATTGCCCTCGCCACCATCGCCTGCGCCGTCCTCGTCACCGTCGCCCGCGCCGCCCTCGTCGTCGTCGGCTGCGTCATTGTCACCCTCGGCCTTACCGACCGACTCTGAAGACTCCGCCGATCCCCTCGACCTCATCGGCTCACAGCCCATGGTTCGCCTTGACCCACTGGACGTGCACCGCCCGGACTTCAACATGTACCGCGAGCCAGCATCAGCTGAGGAGTCGTCCGACAAACTCAACCTCATTGGGCGCCACTCTTGCGACGAATCACCGGACGAAATCGATTTCCTCACCCGACATCACCGCACTTTCATTGCAACCGACGACGACATCTCCGACGCGGAGGCCATCCAGCCAGTCAAGTCCATCACAAGCGACCCACAGACCTGGCGTGAGGCGATGTCTAGTGACAAGCGTGAGGTATGGGCAACGGCCGCCACCGACGAGTTCAATTCCATGCGCGACAACTTCAAGGTCTTCACCATCGAGGATCGATCCACGATGCCAGCGGGTGCGACCATCGTCACATCCAAGTTCGTCTGGAAAACAAAGCGGAACGCACTCGGCAAAGTCACTGGACACAAGGCCCGCCTCGTGGCGCAGGGCAATCGGCAACGCGACGGCATCGACTTCAACGAAACGTTTGCACCGGTCGCACGCTTCTCCTCGATACGCTCACTCCTTGCGCTGGCGGCCGCCAACGGCCTGCATGTGCACCAGGCGGACATCGACAAAGCCTACCTCCATGGTGACCTTGATCACGACATCTGGATGACGGCGCCGCGCGGTTTCGACCTTCCCAGTGACAAGGTGCTTCGTCTGCGACGCTCCATCTACGGGCTCAAACAGGCCGGCCGAATCTGGAATCGACACATTGACGCTTCGCTTCGCGACCTCGGTTACACGGCGACGGGCACCGATCACTGCGTATACTCTCGGCTCGACAATCGGGGACACCCACACTACATTGCGCTGTACGTTGACGACCTTCTGATAATCAGCCCGGACCTGGCCGAAATCGAACGTGTCATCGCGGGCCTGGAACAACGCTACGGAGTCAAGCGCCTCGGCCCGGCAGAGTACATCCTCGGCATCCAGATAAGGCGGCTCGATGACGGTTCTATCGCTCTGTCCCAGGAACGGTACATCATGGACGTGCTCGCTCGGTTCCACTTCGACACTACGACTTGCGGCACTACAGTCCCGATGACTCCCGGCCTTTCGCTCACCGCCATCCCGGGTCAAGGCACCAAACGGATCAGGTCATGGTATCTGCAGGCTATCGGCTCGCTCCTCTACATTTCGCTCGGCACCCGCCCCAACATCGCCTTCGCCGTGTCCTACCTGGCCCGCTTCGCTAACAATCCCGGACGTCGTCATTGGATCGCGGTCAAGCACATCCTACGCTATCTCCGGGCCACGTATCGCGATGAACTGCTCTATGCTCGCGGCAAGACGCGCATTACGGGCGCGGTAGGATACTCCGACGCAAATTGGGGGGCCTGCGTCGATACATCGGTGTCCACCATGGGCTACGTCTTCTACATTGCCGGATCCGCCGTGTCCTGGTCGTCCAAACGTCAATCTCGAGTCGCCGATTCCACCACCGACGCTGAATACCTCGCCCTCTCGCATGCTGGAAAGGAGGGGATTTACCTCAGTCAGCTGCTCGAAGAGCTCCATGTCCATCCTGTTGCACCGGCTCACATCTTTACTGACAACGAAGCCGATGCAGCAGTTGCTCACGACCCAGTCCGCGTCTCCGGCACTCGGCACATACGCTTGCGCGAGCATTTCGTTCGGGATATGGTAAATTGGGGCGACATTTCTCTCTCGCATGTGGGAACCAGCGACATGGTGGCCGACATCTTCACCAAGGCTCTCGGCCCTAAGGTGTTCTCGAAGCACTGCTACGCCCTTGGCCTTCGCACTCGACACCCACGGCTTGGGTCCGCCTCGCATTCGCGTGGGGGGGGGGGTGTGAAGAGTCCACTCTCAGCTTGACAGGGGCGCCTCGGTCGGTGCGCGCGCTCGCTAGCCCGCCCCCTTTTGGTGGGGACTTAGACGCGCGCGACTGCCTCAGCGCGACAGCAATTTCACCCGCGCCTGGGCCTATCCCAGCACGGACCCCCTTTCTGTTTCTTAGCTTCCTTCTCATCACTTCTGTTCAACTCACAACCTCTCCTGACAGTAGTGGTGATTGTCTCATAGGTACGCTGAAATGGATCACTTCTGTTCAACTCACAACCTCTCCTGACAGTAGTGGTGATTGTCTCATACCTTGATGAGCTCTGTCCAAGTTCCTCTGCCGTTGGGTGTGTCTCTCTTGGCGTCCGATGTGCCCCTGATCGACACCGACAAACCCGACCAACCCGCCGAGCCAGCCATTGTGCGCGCCGGCAACATCATTGCGTGGACGCTGCCTTCTGGACGGACCCTGCGCTGTTTGATTGACTCTGGGTCGGAGATCGATTTGGTGGACCAGGAGGTGGTGCGAGTGGACACGAGCTTCACAACGGCCCGCTTGACTGCGCCGTTGCACTTGCGCCTTGGCACTCATGATAAGTCCGACCACTGTGCCGTATTCGCCACCGCCCCTTTTTTGTCCGGTGCCCTCGACCTCAGGTTGCGAGCGTTTTTCATCTGCCGGGTGACTGCGTACAATGCCATTTTGGGCTTGCCATTTCTTAAGGATACCGGCATGCTCGTTGGCTGGGGCGCTTTCACGGTCGCGCGCCCAGGTCCGTCGCAACCCGTCCCCAAGGGTACTCACGAGTGGGATCGAGCAGTCACCGTAGCACCCATCTTATCCGGCTCCGCCATTGGCTACGATCACCCGGGGTTGCTTCCCGACGACGAGATCATTGGCCTCGAGCCGCATAACCCGCTGCTCGATGTCGTCGACGACCCGGCGCTTGAGGATTTGTCTGAGTCCGAAGCACGAACACGATTGGCTGCCTTACTCGAGAAATACTCCGATGTGTTCGTAGATTCGGTACCCATGGATCAACTCCCACCGTACCGACCCGTCAACCACAAAATTCCGTTGATCGATCCCGCCAAAAAGGTCATGCCCCGAGTGTATCCCCTTGCCGACAAATACCGCAGCAAGTGGGCCGAGCATGCAGCTAAGTACACGCGTGGTCGTTTCTGGGTTTTGGGTCCAATCAACTCTGCAGCTCCGGTTTTTGCTATTCCGAAGAAGAACTCTCAAACGGCTCGCTTTGTGCTCGACCTTCGCGCGCGCAACAGCAACACTGCTAAGCGCTTTTTGCCCACCCATCCCGGACATGACCAGTGTTCGATACGAAGTGGCTCGATTGCGTTATCGGTCCAAGTTTGACGTCGCCGCGGCATTTGAGCAGGTTCGGGTCCTACCGGAGCATGTCGAGCGGACCGGCTTCGCAACGGTGACGGGCACGTACACATCACGGGTCATGCAATTTGGGGACACCAATGCGCCCAACACCTTGAACCTGTTGACGTCAGCGATGTTCCAGCCGTGTTTTTCGTTCGCCAAGATCTTTTTTGACAATGTCCATGTTCATTCCGACACTCGGCGCGCGCATTTGAGGCATATCGAGATCTTGCTGATGACGTTGAGGCACTACCGGTTCTACTTAGGATCCAACAAATCCGAGTGGTTCTCAAAGTCGTTGGAATCCTTGGGCGCCATCATTTCCGACACATGGCATTGAAGTTGACCCGGCCAAGTGGGAGCGTATCCGGCAGTGGCCAATCCCCTGCAACAAGACCGACATCCAGCGCTTTCTTGGCACCGTCAATTGGATGCGGGACCACCTGCCGCACCTTTCGATTACCTTGGAGCCCATCACCGCGTTGTTAGCGCAATCGACGTTGTGGCGTTGGAACAAGCGAGAAAAGCAGGCCTTCGACACCGTCAAATCCCTTGTGCCAGCAACACTACGACCGATCAACGGCGCCAAGGTCACCTCCGGCAAACACATGATCTACTTGTTCACCGATGCCAGCCGTGTCGGCATTGGTGCTTGCCTGGCTTTGGGCCCCACCCGGTTGCAGGCCATACCCACTCGATTCTTTTCGGCTAAGTTCAATGGCGCTCAGCTCAACTATCACGTCACTGATAAGGAGTTCTTAGCCGTAGTTTTGGCGTGTCAGGCGTTCGAGCAGCACTTGATCCGCTATCCCTTCGTCATCGTCACCGACCATCAGGCCCTTCACACAATCAAAACCCAGAAACTACGCCAGACGCCTCGGCACATCCGCATGTGTCTCGAACTCAGCCGTTTCGACTTCGACTTTGAATTCATCGCTGGCAAGAACAATTCCCTGGCCGATTCATTGTTGCGTTTGTGGGAGGTCAAGGAGGGATTGCACAAGGATCAGGTCAATGATAATGAGTTGGAGGATATGTTCTTTGATGGAGAACGCCACGGATTCACTACGCCCGGTGAGAGTCTCCCCGAGGAACGTCCTTACGCCTCACCATCTCCCGACCGGTTGCCTCCTGTTGATTTTGCCCTCGGGCCTCAGGATCACGGTTGCGAGACAGGCTCTCCCGGCTTCCACGCGCTTACAAAGGATCAGCAACACGAGGACAAGAATGGACAGGAATTAGGGAATTTGTTCTTGAAGGAAGAATGCCACGAGTTCACTACGCCCGGTGAGAGCCTTCCCCAGGAACGTCCTTACACCTCACCTTTGTCAAATTGGTTGCCTCCCGTTGATTTTGCCTTCGGGCCCCGCGGTTCCGATTACGAACTAGGCTCTCCCAGTTGCTGCCCGTTGGTCGAGAACATCATGGACACGGTCGACCTGTCTACCGGTCCCTTCTCTCCTCCCATCGAGGCCACTCGAGCTCACGCTATTGCTGCGGCCGCCGCCGACGACCCGCCCATCCCGGTCGATGCCGACGCCGACGAACTCAATTTGTTGGGAGCCGCCGTCGAGGAGGTCAACGATGCCCCTGTGGTCCATCGACCGCCGGACCCATTGCCCCAACCCTTCCTCGACACCGTCATCCGGGCATACGCCAACAATCCGCAAGCCCAAGTCATCACCGACGATCCGCTATCATGGCCAATGTTTCGGGTGACAGAGGAAGGGAGGATCTTGCGCGTACATCCTGATGAGTCTCTTTCCCTGTTTGTGCCTCGTGGTATCGCTACCGGCGTCGTCGTTTCCGACAAGGTCCCATTGCTGCGCGAGCTTGTGCTCTCAGAGATCCACCAGAGTGTCGGGCACGTGGGACATTGTATCACTTTGGCCGCCATACGCCCTTTGTATTGGTGGTTGTCCATGTCTGCCGATTGCGCCAAATTCTGCCGTTCATGCAAAGACTGCGCTTGGGGCAAGGCGTCCACTCAAGTCCCCTATGGTCGACTGCATCCGATGCCGATCCCTTCTGGTCCTTGGAAACAGGTGGCCATCGACTTCATGACAGGACTGCCTCCAGTCGAGTTCGAAGGGATGATGGTCGCTCAAATCATGGTGGTCACTGACACTTGGGGAAAATGGTCCACCTGATTCCCCTCCCAGCCGATGCCGACTCTGAGCTCATTGCCGAGAAGTACTACGCCACCATCTTTCGACTGCATGGGATGCCTTCCGCCATCGTTTCCGATCGTGATCCCAAGTTCACCTCACAGTTTTGGCGGGCATTGCAGGCAAAGGTCGGCACCATCTTGCAAATGTCAACCGCGGCACACCCCAAGACGGACGGATCGAGAGAATCGGATCAAGATGGTCACTCAAACCCTGCGGATCATGGTGTCGTCAAACCACAAGGCTTGGGCATCTCGCCTTGTTGAAGCTGAGTTTGCTCTGAACTCTTTGGTTGCTGTCTCCACGTCTCTGTCAGCTTTTGAGGCAACTTATGGCTACCTTCCTCGACGTTGGCCCACCGATTCCTGGACTGTCTCGGATGTACCTCGTGCGGAAGCATTTGCACGGATCCGACAATTACGGAACCTCGATGTGACGGATGCAATCATTGGAGCATGCCTTGACCAGTCCCATCAGGTCAACAAGCGTCGACGCCCGGACGATCCCACCTTTCGGACCGGCAGCTACGTCTACCTCTCGACAAAGAATCTGGCAGTTCCTGAAGGGATGAAGTCAAAGTCATTGCCGCGCTACATTGGCCCCTTCCGTATCCGAGCGGCCCTTCCTGCGACCTCCAGCTACGACCTCGAGCTCCCTCCTGCAATGTCGCAAGTGCACAATTGCTTCCATGCTCGATTGCTTCACCCTTACGTTGAGAACGATGCTGAAAGGTTCCCTGGGCGTGACCCCGCAGTTGTTTTTGTCAAAGATGTTGCCGACGCGGCCGACAACTCTGCGATGCCGGAACGGATTGTTCGCAATCGTCGGAACGCTCGGGGCGCTCGTTCGTTCTTGGTTCAGTAGGTAGGCCGTAACGACACCGACAACACGTGGATATCAGAGCAGTCCCTTCGCCTCGACCATCCATCCGTCCTCGATGCCTACCTTGCCCGCCTTGATTGATCGAATCGCCGCCTTGCCGCACGGTAGACTTCCTTCTGGGGGGGACAGTGTCAGGATGACAGCAAGACTCAAAGGAAGTCCCCCAAGGCGGTGTGCAGGCAGAGTCTATATGACCTAATGGCTGGTTTGGTTCAAGCATTGTGGCCCGATGGCGTAGTTGTGAGGCGTGCAGGCGCGCACTTGATGGTCGCGGGTTCTGACAGGCGACGTCCGCCAGAGGACGTCGTCTACACGCGAGAGGCGGGGGGGGGGTTTGAGTGATGTCGTCTGGGGCGGCGGCAGACGACTGCGGAGTGACCAAGGAGGAGTGTCGGTTGGAAGGCTCGCAGGAAATCAAGTATAACGGACTTAATTCCAACAATTGGTAAGAAGAGGAGGGTCAAAAGATGATGAGCGGACCAGGCTCCAGGGGAAGGTGCTAAAAGCAAGGGCTGCTCCGGGCGCAGAGGGGACTTAGCCAAAATTATCCAAAGAGGTCACCTCAGGGGAAAAAAGGATTGCCCGCAAAAGCACCAGTAAAAACCCTGAACTGACCTCTGTTTAGCAAAAAAAACAAAAACAAAAGGAAAGAGAAGGGAGTGTGAGCTCAAAGCTAAGCAGAACAAAAAGAGGAAAGAGAAAAAGGAACCCGAGGAAGGAGAGACACCGACGGCCTTTGGGGCAGAGACCACGCAAGCCTGCGTGCCTGACAAGTGCACTGAGGGGTTGCGCTGACGACGTTGCCACAGTTGCTTGCTGACTACACTCCGGGGCCAAATCTGTGGGCGGGCGGATTTGCCTGTACAACACATGTACCACCACCTACAATTCCTCCATCGATTCCCGATTCCTTGTGTATTATCTTCAATCTTCCTTTCATTCGTCTCTGGGAGGGAGCAACCGTGGGTCCCCCAGGGGGGGACTTGAACTTGGATGTATCGGGTTGGTCTGTTCTGCTAGTTACAACGCATTGAGCGGCGGTTGTGGTCATCATTGTGCATACTGGGCAGCATCTCCTTTAGTTCCGTAGGGGGTTTTCTCGTCTTGCAAATTAGCGATGAGTTTCATACAAAAAAAAAGCGGCCAAAACTAAGACTTCCTCCGAGTACGCGCTGTCATCCTGACACTGTCCCCCCCAGAAGGAAGTCTACCGGGCGGCAAGGCGGCGGTTGGAACGATCAAGGCGAGCAAGATAGGTGTCCAAGACAGACGGGTAGTTGAGGCGAAGGGACTGCTCGGATACCCATGTGTCTTCGGTGTCATTGCGGCCTACCCAACGAACCAGGAATGAACGAGTGCCTCGAGCATTGCGCCTGTCGCGTACAAGTCGCTCTGGGAGCACGGAGTTGTCAGCAGCGTCGGCGGCATCTTTGACAAACAACACAGCAGGGTCGCGTCCAGGGAACCTTTCGGAATCGTTTTCGATGTACAGACGGAGCAACCGGGTGTAGAAGCAATCATGGACCCGGGACATCAATTCAGGAAGGTTGAGGTCGTAGCTGGACGTCGCCGGATTTGCCGAATGGATACGGAAGGGGCCAATGTACCGGGGCAAGAGCTTGGACTTCATTCCTTCCGGGACCGCTAGATTCTTTGTCAAAAGGTAAACGTAGTTGCCAGCGCAAAAGGTGGGGTTGTCCGGTCGCCGGTGCCTGTTGGCCTGATGCGCTTGGTCGAGGCATGCCCCAATGATTGCATCCGTGACGTCAAGATTGCGCAATTGTCGGATTTCCGCAAACGCTTCCGCACGAGGTACATCAGACACGGACCAAGAGTCGGTGGGCCAGCGTCGAGGGAGGTAATCGTATGTCGCTTCAAAGGCCGAAAGGGAGGTTGAGACCGCTACAGCAGAGTTAAGAGCGAACTCAGCCTCTATCAGACGCGATGCCCAGGACTCAGGGGTGGACGACACCAGGATACGCAAGGTTTGCATGACCATCTTGATACGATTTTCGCTCGATCCGTTGGTCTCAGGGTGTGCCGCTGTTGACATCCGCAAGACAGTGCCAACCTTTGCCTGCAAGGCTCGCCAAAACTGCGAGGTGAACTTGGGATCACGATCGGAAACGATGGCGGAAGGCATCCCATGCAGTCAAAAGATGGTGGCGTAGTACTTCTCGGCAATGAGCTCAGAGTCGGCATCGGCTGGGAGGGGAATCAGGTGGACCATTTTCCCCAAGTGTCAGTGACCACCATGATTTGAGCGACCATCATCCCTTCGAACTCGACCGGAGGCAGTCCTGTCATGAAGTCAATGGCCACCTGTTTCCAAGGACCAGAAGGGATCGGCATCGGATGCAGTCGACCATAGGGGACTTGAGTGGACGCCTTGCCCCGAGCGCAGTCTTCGCATGAACGGCAGAATTTGGCGCAATCGGCAGACATGGACAACCACCAATACAAAGGGCGTATGGCGGCCAAAGTGATACGATGTCCCACGTGCCCGACACTCCGGTGGATCTCCGAGAGCACAAGCTCACGCAGCAATGGGACCTTGTCGGAAACGACGACACCGGTAGCGATACCACGAGGCACAAACAGGGAAAGAGACTCATCAGGATGTACGCGCAAGATCCTCCCTTCCTCTGTCACCCGAAACATTGGCCATGATAGCGGATCGTCAGTGATGACTTGGGCCTGCGGGTTGGTGGCGTAGGCTCGGATGACGGCGTCGAGGAAGGGTTGGGGAAGGGGATCAGGCGGGGGATGAACCACGGGTGCGTCGGCGGCGGCGGCTCCCAGAGATCCAAGTCGTCGGCGTCGGCATCTGATGTAAAAGTGCACCACCTACAGAGGTGGCAGCAGTAGGATGATATGCAGCGCAGTGTCAGAACCGATAGTTGAGGAACAAGTGATTAAAGAAAAGATAAACAAGGGAGTCCGCATTGCGAAGGCATAGGCCCATGCACAAGAATATAATCCAATATAATCCACTCAGACACTAAGTTTAATCCACTGCCTTAAAACCAGTCGAGCCTCCGGTCGCGCGCCACGCCTCGTTACCGATGGCCTACCACCTAGACAACACTCCCCCTGGTCGAGGTAGCGAGAGAAGCCATACCAAGTCCAGCACGATGCTTGAGAAAGAGTGCTTTAGGCAGTGCCTTTGTGAACATGTCGGCCGTGTTGAGAGCGGTCGGACAGTATTGAAGGGTGATGTCACCGAATTCAATACATTCACGTACGTAGAAATGGTGCACGTTCCAGTGACGAGTGCGACCACGATGAGCGGGATTGCGGGCGATAGTGATACAACCTTTGTTGTCTTCATGTAGAACAGTCGATGAGGTTTGATCAATGCCCAATTCGTGAGCGAGAGAGCGAAGTCCAACTGCCTCTTTGGAAGCAGCAGACGCAGCAAGAGTTTCGGCCTCGGTTGTTGACATAGCGACGATAGATTGCTGTTTGCATTGCCAGGAGACGGGACCACCTGCGCACATGGCAACATAGCCACCGGTCGATTTAACGTTGTCCCAGTCGTCGGCCCAAGACGCATCAGAGTAGATCTCGAACTTGGTAGAAGCGCCAAAACGAAAGACAAGACCGAGGTCAACAGACGTAGCGAGATAACGAAGGATGCGTTTGATAGCAATCCAGTTCGTCATGGTAGGCGCAGTGACGTGCTTAGCGACAGAACGAACAGCGTTGGCGATCTCCGGACGAGTGCGATGAGCTGCATATTGCAAAGCACCGACGGCCAATTGATAAAGTTTGACATCCGTGAAAGGTTCATTCGACTCAACGATGTTGCGATCTTCCATAGGAGATGAGACCGGACGGTTTGAGACAGAATCGAAAGCGTAAGTCTCAAGGAGACCACGAACATACGTGCTCTGGTGTACCATGATGTATTTGGAAGTGCGATGGAACTCTAGGCCGAGGAAAGTTTTGATGGGACCGAGTCGTTTAAGCGAGTATACCGAATTGAATGCAGATAGTTCATCATTGAGGAACTGTTGGTCATTTGTATGAGACGATCACCACTACTGTCAGGAGAGGTTGTGAGTTGAACAGAAGTGATCCATTTCAGCGTACCTATGAGACGATCACCACTACTGTCAGGAGGGGTTGTGAGTTGAACAGAAGTGATGAGAAGGAAGCTAAGAAACAGAAAGGGGGTCCGCGCTGGGATAGGCCCAGGCGCGGGTGAAATTGCTGTCGCGCTGAGGCAGTCGGGCGCGTCTAAGTCCCCACCAAAAGGGGGGCGGGCTAGCGAGCGCGCGCGTAAATCCGCCGGTGCCGGCGCGCTGAGGCAGTCGCGCGCACCTAAGTCCCCACCGCAGGGGGCGGGCTAGCGAGCGCGCGCACCGACCGAGGCGCCCATGTCGAGCTGAGAGTGGACTCTTCACACCCCCCCCCCACGCGAATGCGAGGCGGACCCAAGCCGTGGGTGTCGAGTGCGAAGGCCAAGGGCGTAGCAGTGCTTCGAGAACACCTTAGGGCCGAGAGCCTTGGTGAAGATGTCGGCCACCATGTCGCTGGTTCCCACATGCGAGAGAGAAATGTCGCCCCAATTTACCATATCCCAAACGAAATGCTCGCGCAAGCGTATGTGCCGAGTGCCGGAGACGCGGACCGGGTCGTGAGCAACTGCTGCAGCGGCTTCGTTGTCAGTAACGATGTGAGCCGGTGCAACAGGATGGACATGGAGCTCTTCGAGCAGCTGACTGAGGTAAATCCCCTCCTTTCCAGCATGCGAGAGGGCGAGGTATTCAGCGTCGGTGGTGGAATCGGCGACTCGAGATTGACGTTTGGACGACCAGGACACGGCGGATCCGGCAATGTAGAAGACGTAGCCCATGGTGGACACCGACGTATCGACGCAGGCCCCCCAATTCGCGTCGGAGTATCCTACCGCGCCCGTAATGCGCGTCTTGCCGCGAGCATAGAGCAGTTCATCGCGATACGTGGCCCGGAGATAGCGTAGGATGTGCTTGACCGCAATCCAATGACGACGTCCGGGATTGTTAGCGAAGCGGGCCAGGTAGGACACGGCGAAGGCGATGTTGGGGCGGGTGCCGAGCGAAATGTAGAGGAGCGAGCCGATAGCCTGCAGATACCATGACCTGATCCGTTCGGTGCCTTGACCCGGGATGGCGGTGAGCAAAAGGCCGGGAGTCATCGGGACTGTAGTGCCGCGAGTCGTAGTGTTGAAGTGGAACCGAGTGAGCACGTCCATGATGTACCGTTCCTGGGACAGAGCGATAGAACCGTCATCGAGCCGCCTTATCTGGATGCCGAGGATGTACTCTGCCGGGCCGAGGCGCTTGACTCCGTAGCGTTGTTCCAGGCCCGCGATGACACGTTCGATTTCGGCCAGGTCCGGGCTGATTATCAGAAGGTCGTCAACGTACAGCGCAATGCAGTGTGGGTGTCCCCGATTCTCGAGCCGAGAGTATACGCAGTGATCGGTGCCCGTCGCCGTGTAACCGAGGTCGCGAAGCGAAGCGTCAATGTGTCGATTCCAGATTCGGCCGGCCTGTTTGAGCCCGTAGATGGAGCGTCGCAGACGAAGCACCTTGTCACTGGGAAGGTCGAAACCGCGCGGCGCCGTCATCCAGATGTCGTGATCAAGGTCACCATGGAGGTAGGCTTTGTCGATGTCCGCCTGGTGCACATGCAGGCCGTTGGCGGCCGCCAGCGCAAGGAGTGAGCGTATCGAGGAGAAGCGTGCGACCGGTGCAAACGTTTCGTTGAAGTCGATGCCGTCGCGTTGCCGATTGCCCTGCGCCACGAGGCGGGCCTTGTGTCCAGTGACTTTGCCGAGTGCGTTCCGCTTTGTTTTCCAGACGAACTTGGATGTGACGATGGTCGCACCCGCTGGCATCGTGGATCGATCCTCGATGGTGAAGACCTTGAAGTTGTCGCGCATGGAATTGAACTCGTCGGTGGCGGCCGTTGCCCATACCTCACGCTTGTCACTAGACATCGCCTCACGCCAGGTCTGTGGGTCGCTTGTGATGGACTTGACTGGCTGGATGGCCTCCGCGTCGGAGATGTCGTCGTCGGTTGCAATGAAAGTGCGGTGATGTCGGGTGAGGAAATCGATTTCGTCCGGTGATTCGTCGCAAGAGTGGCGCCCAATGAGGTTGAGTTTGTCGGACGACTCCTCAGCTGATGCTGGCTCGCGGTACATGTTGAAGTCCGGGCGGTGCACGTCCAGTGGGTCAAGGCGAACCATGGGCTGTGAGCCGATGAGGTCGAGGGGATCGGCGGAGTCTTCAGAGTCGGTCGGTAAGGCCGAGGGTGACAATGACGCAGCCGACGACGACGAGGGCGGCGCGGGCGACGGTGACGAGGACGGCGCAGGCGATGGTGGCGAGGGCAATTCGGCATCTGTGGAGTTAAGTAAGGTTCCGCCAGTGTACCCTGGGGCCACGTCAACGGCGCTCATGGTAGAATCTTCAAGGAGGGATGAGACGTCCATGTGCGCCGACCTTACTAGTGGGGTCCTCGTCTTGACTGTGGCCTGGAGTTTGGTGATGGGGGCGCTGACAAAGTACGTGTCGTCGTCTTGCTCGGTGAGGTCGCCATGTAACCCGGGGAATTCATTGTCGAGGAATGTGGCATTTCTGCCAAGTGTAATCTTCTGTGTTGTGGTGTCGTAGAAGCGGAAGGCTTTTGAAGTCAGGTCGTAGCCGGTGAAGAGAACGCGAACCGCCTTCGGGTCGAGTTTGGAGCGAAGTTCGGGCGCGACTGTGAGCCAAGCTGTACAGCCAAACGGGTGAAGCGCCAAGGCAGTGGTGCGATCACCTTGCCAGACCGAGTTCGGTGTTGCCTTGTCCAGGCAACCATCTTCTGTATGGAAGACGGTGCGAGATGTCCAAGGCAGCGGTGGAGAGTCAGCAAGGGCACGGAAGACTGTGAGCAAGAAAGGAGAGCAAGTTGCTGACATGTGGAATGATCAGCGTCCAGTAAGTAGAGCCCTTTGTCGAGCCTTGCGCCTTCAGCAATGTCGTTGCCGTCTTTGTCAATGTGTATGCTGTGTCTTGTGAAAGCGACGCGGACGTTGTCGGTGTCGCAGAGACGTGAGACCGAGAGAAGGTTGACGGGCAGGCCCGGAGTGTGTAGCACACCGGTAAGCGTGATTGGATGACCCGAGGCGGCAACAAAGGCGATGTTTCCCGTTCCGATGGCGTTGATACCCCCTGCAATGCCACCAATCTTCGTAGGAGCGATGCGGCGATAGGTCGTGAACAGGGACTTGTCCGAGACCATGTGCGAAGTGGCGCCCGAGTCAACGACGAAAGACTGGTTGTGAAGCTGGCAACGATGAGCGAGAAGGCCGGTGGCGAGACATCCTACATGGTGTTGCAAGTTGGCTGTATCGGGCTTTTTGGCGTCCTCGGAAGTGTTCTTGCAGTCAAGGGACCAATGGTCCTTCTTCTTGCAGGTACGACAGGGTCCTGGCGGCGGGTGTTGCGCCCTCGTAGGGCACTCCACGACTCGGTGCGAAGGGCTGCGGCAGGCGAGACACTTGGGACGGGTAGAACGTGACGACGACAAGGCAAGAAGGGCCGATTGGGTGCTGGGGATGTTTGTTGGCCGGAGTTGAACTCGCATACGGTCGGCAAGCGAATCAATGTCGGGGAGGGTTCGCTGCGTGCGCTGTTCGTTGGTGAATGTCGCCTTGAAACTCTCGAGGGACGGGTGGGCGATTGCGAGTAAAAGTGTGGCAAGGACATCGTTGATAGTCGTCTTCGTATCGATAATATCTTGCGCAATGGCTTTGAATTCCATGATCCACCCGTCAAATTCGCCAACCGTGCCGGGCATGGGACGAAAACCCCAGAGTCGCGAGAAGAGCTCGAGTGTGCGAGTGGCGTCGTCAGGGGCATACCGCGATTTCAGCGTCGAGTAGATCTTGGGCGCTGTTAGGTTGGCGGTCGGGATCTTGTCGAGGACTGCCGAGACTTCGGCCGAGTCAATCGAGTTCGCAAGGATCTCGCGAGCCACGACGTCGCGAGCGGAGCGTTGCGAAGGTGTCCAGTTGTCGGGTACAATGCCGTCGAGGACGTACGAGCGGATGTTGTCCGCGAGGCACAGGCGAAGCTGGCGTGTCCAGTTTGCGAATGTCTTTGGCCCATCCAAGCGTGCATGCTTGGGGAAGGCGGTGCGAGTGGTGCCGGTCGACGTGGCGGGTGTGGCGGTGCCAGGAGCGGCCGCGGCGAGACCCGACAGCAGCGCTGCAAGGGATGCAAGCTGGTCGGGGGCAAGTACCGGGTTGGCTCCCGTCGCAAGGGGTGATGTCGTGGCCATGCCAGCTGGTAGCTCGTTGGGCTTATAACCTATGAGACAATCACCACTACTGTCAGGAGAGGTTGTGAGTTGAACAGAAGTGATCCATTTCAGCGTACCTATGAGACGATCACCACTACTGTCAGGAGGGGTTGTGAGTTGAACAGAAGTGATGAGAAGGAAGCTAAGAAACAGAAAGGGGGTCCGCGCTGGGATAGGCCCAGGCGCGGGTGAAATTGCTGTTGCGCTGAGGCAGTCGCGCGCGTCTAAGTCCCCACCAAACGGGGGGCGGGCTAGCGAGCGCGCGCGTAAATCCGCCGGTGCCGGCGCGCTGAGGCAGTCGCGCGCGCCTAAGTCCCCACCGCAGGGGGCGGGCTAGCGAGCACGCGCACCGACCGAGGCGCCCCTGTCGAGCTGAGAGTGGACTCTTCACAATTCGAAGCAGCGAGTCCATCGTCAACGTAGAGTGATACGAAAATGAACCGGCTACCTTTGTGTTTGATGTAGAGACAAGCGTCCGACGTCAAGCGATGGAAGCCACGAGTCTTCATGAGGTCATTGACCGCGGCATACCATTGACGAGGAGCTTGCTTCATTCCATACATTGACTTGAGGAGTTTGAGGACTGAACCGGGCTTGTGTGCAAGCGGCCAGCCATCAGGAACCTTGATGTAAACATCTTCCGTCATTGTGCCATTGAGAAAGGCTGAATCATAGTCGAACTGTTCAAGGACGAGGCCTTGGGCAGCGGCGACAGCAATGAGGAATAGGATGGTAGAAAGTGAAGCGACGGGAGCAAAGTTGTTGATGAAATCGACACCGTACGTTTGTGAATAGCCTTGAACAACAAGACAAGCCCTGTACTTGGTGATATTGCCTTGTGCATCTTCTTTACGTGTGTAGTTCCAACGAACACCATGAGCGCGCATACCAGTTGGAAGAGTAGCGGAAGCAAAAACCTTGAGTTTGATGAATTTCGCAATCTCGGCGGCTTCGGCGCCTTTCCAGAAAGGAGCTTCGATGGAGGCCATTGCTTCTTCATGAGTACGTGGTAGTGCGAGGTTGGTGGGTGAAACACGGGCGACAAGTTCAGGAGGATCGAGATAGATGTGATTTGTATTGATGACCGAGTAAGCAGCGACGCGACGTTGACGGCGGGAACCAGCGGGCAAGATGTTATCCTCGTTGATGTTTTCTAGAGGACCCGGATTGCGACCAATGTTGTAAGGACGATATTCATGCCCATCATTAGGGTAAGCAAGATTGTCAGCTTCATTATTGGACACAGGATCAGGTGTCACTGGCCTAGAAGGATAATCATCATCATCTCCAGCTAGAGTGCTAGGAGCGGGACTAACCGGTGTTACTGGGCGAGGTGCAACAGCAGGACCAGGTACATCTGCGCAAGGTGCTACAGGAAGGTGGACATCATCCTCAAGTTTGACAAGGTTTTGGTCAGGTCGAAGCTGGGGAACCATTTCGTACTCGTAAAGATGTTTGATGACAAAATTGCGAGGATCAGACCGGATGTCAATGATCGGAGTAGACGAGGTCGAGGGAATGTCCACAAACGTCACATCTCGAGTGATAATGACCTTGGGTGTAGTGCTTTGATCGACAAGGATGAGATAGTTGTATTCACCGCTGTAGCCGAGAAAGATGCCCTTTTGTGAATGATCGCTCAACTTCTTGCGAAGTGCCCTAGGTAGTAGTGCATAGGCAGTAGAACCGAAGGTGCAAAGATGCGAAACGTCGGGCTTGTGACCAGTGTAGAGTTCATACGGTGTCTTGCCCTTTGAAGGATGAAGCGAGCGGTTGAGAGCAAACGTGGCCGATGCGAGAGCGTAAGACCAGTACTTTCCGGGAAGACCAGCGTACTTGAGCATTGCACAAACGAGATCAAAGAGGGTGCGATTAGCTCGTTCGGCTTGACCATTTTGTTGCGGGGTGTAACGTGCGGTAGTTTCGTGTGTGATACCAAGACGACCGAACTTGTCACCGAGAAGTCGATTGACAAACTCAGTACCATTGTCGGAACAAACAAACTTGCCCTTTTGACCAGTCAGGCGTTCGGTGTAGGTCACGAACGAATTCCAAGCTTTGAGTACGACGGTGGCTGTCTTGGAAACAAGCGGATAGGTGAACTTCGCGCTTGAGAACTGATCGACGATGACGAGATAGATTGACCGGCCTTGGAAGTCTTCATAGTCGACAAATCCCAAATCCATAGAGATGCGATACAGAACGTGATCTGCCCCCCGGGATTGTTGATTATGAGGAGTTGCCATCATTTGAGTGAGGATGCACGATTCACAATCGACGACGGTTGTGTCAGTCAAGCGAAGGCCGGTGACCGCTCCCGCATGATGCAGGGCGAGGAGCAAATGTTGGGAAATATGGTTGAAAAACAAGTGTCAAGAGTAGAGCAAAGCACTAGTCGATGATCGAGTGACAGCATCAACAGGTTCTTCAGGAACCACAGTGAAGTTCAATTTGTAATTGGTGTCAATTTCGGTGCTGGCAACAATGTTATCGCCAATATGCACGCTGATAGTCAAACCGTCATCTCCAAACGATAGTTTAGCTCCGGCGATACGGAGTGCCTTGAAGGAGACTAGACCTTGTTCAGCGCCGGGGAGATGATAAACCTTCTGAATGTTGAGCGTATGATTCTTGTTCGTGCAAACGGTAATGGAACCATAGCCTTTGCAGAGAACCGGGGAACCATTGGCTACACGGACCATGACCGGGTCGAGAGTGAAGTTTCGCAAAAAGTGAACGGTCACCAACAAAGTGACGATGAGCGCCAGTATTGTCGATCCACGTGTTTCGGAGCTGAGCGGCATCCGAAGATTCACCGATGGAGTAGATGATATGTCTTGTTGACATTTCAGTCACCGCGTTGCATCTACGCCCAAACCAGGCGCCAGGAGCAGGTCAAATATAGTGAGACGAGGGCCCGCACTGGTGCGAAGGCCAAGTCCCAGGGCGGAAGCTTCGGTTTTGGAAAAGTCGAGGCTGACTATTCCCCATAAGGCGTGGTTGACCAGAACGAGTCTCAAACCACGTTCCCAGGCGTGGTAGTTGCCTGTCTTCAGGATCGGTAATTGGTTGACATCTGATCTCGAGTGGTAGGAGATCAGATCGGCAGGGGGTGCGTCCCCATTGCCTGTTTCGACGTAGAGCGTCGAGCTCATAACCTGATGTAAAAGTGCACCACCTATAGAGTTGGCAGCAGTAGGATGATACGCAGCGCAGTGTCAGAACCGATAGTTGAGGAACAAGTGATTAAGTATTGCAACTCACCTAAAGAGGTGGCCGCAGTAGGACAATACGCAGCGCAGTGTCAGGACCGATAGTTGAGGAACAAGTGATTAAAGAAAAGATAAACAAGGGAGTCCGCATTGCGAAGGCATAGGCCCACGCACAAGAATATAATCCACTCAGACACTAAGTTTAATCCACTGCCTTAGAACCAATCGAGCCTCCGGGCGCGCGCCACGCCTCGTTACCGATGGCCTACCACCTAGACAACAGCATCGACCGGGACGGGGGGGGTTGTGCGGAGCGGAAGCGCGCACAAGAGCGTGAAGTCAAGCATCGGTGACAGGGTGCAACGGCGGCAAGAGGGAACCGGTAGATAGGTTGGCGGCATCCATGATGTTCTCAACTCAAAGACTGGGAGAGCCTGTTTCGCAAGACGGGTCCTGGGGCCCAAGGGCGGAATCAACAGGAGGCAACCGCTCATGCAGAGGTGACGGGTAGTGACGTTCCTCAGGTGACAGGCAACGTCGGAGGGGATGACAACGCCTACACGCAAAAGACGAGGGAGAGAGCGAAAGAGGTGTCAACCGAGGCAGCGGCAGTCGAACGAGAGGCAACCGCGGAGGATACGCTGTTGCAAGGCTTGCAGCAAGTCCAGTGTACCGGACTATGGTGGCCAACAAGGTCGGAATGAAGAGGGAGGGAAAACAATCCAAGGAACAGCTGACCAGGCCGGTGGGAAGGTCGAGTCGGCTGGGCGGTGGCAGTCGACCGAGAGCGACTGAGGAGATCCGGTCGAAAGGCTTGCAGCAAATCAAGTGTAACGGACTTAATTGCCAGCGAAAGTGGTAAAAAGAGGGAGGGTACAAGTCATGATGATGAGTGGACCAAGCTCTGGGGAAAAGGTGGCAAAAGCAAAGGGAGGGAACTGACAGGCAACGTTGGAGGAGATAACGTCGTCTACACGCAAGAATCGGGGGAGACAAGGGATGTTGACTGAGGCGGCGGCAGTCGACAAAGGAGCAACCAAGGAGGAGTGTCAATCGGAAGGCTTGCAGGAAATCAAGTATAATGGACTTAATTCCAACAATTGATAAGAAGAGGGGGGGCCAAAAGATGATGAGCGGACCAGGCTCCAGGGGAAGGTGCTGAAACAAAAGGGAGGGACTGCCCCAGGCACCAAGGGGACTTAGCCAAATCAAACTACTCCATGAGGTTGCCTCAGGGGTAAAAAGGATTGCTTGCGGGAGCACCAGTAAAAAACCTGAGGCCGCGCCTCAGCTAGCAAAAAGATAAAACAAACCGAGAGAAAACTGCGCTCTGGGCACATCAAACCCGTGACCACCGAGTGCGTGCCTGCGCACCTGACAACTGCGCCATAGGGCCCACGATGCTTCAAAAGAGCAAAGCGTTTGGTCAAGTTAACTCCACCCGCACACAACCTTGGGTCGTAGCGGTCCCAGCCAACCCGAAGGATTGCAATTTATGAGCCCCAGTAAAAACAAAAAAACACACACACACACACACACACACAAAAGTGAGTTTTGCGGTGTAGCGTGTGTAGTTGACCTCGTACCCCCTTAAGTGTTACAGGGCAACACCACCAACCGAAGCCGGATCCGCCCGGCCCAACCTTGCCCCCGCCCAATGCCCCGTTGGCCAGTAGCGGCGCAAGTGATTTGTCACTCAACATGCGAATGCGTGAAACGGTCACTGGAGGAACCGCCAATCCTCCAGCCTGGTCCCCCAAGGCAACTCAGGCCAGAACAAACCTTGCAAAAAGGTTCCAGTTCGGCTGTCAATTGTTCAACATCATCCCCTCAACCAAGTCGACCCGCCAACTGATGGTTATGGTGCACGATCCCTCGACGCCACCTTTGTGAGCGCCGGCTCTTGCCCGGGCTGCCCAACAAGTTGTGCAAAACAATGCAGCTCCGGTGTCCAACAGCATCCGAGTCATGACGGATGATCCCACCTGCCCTCGTTGGCCCGTACAGACCGCAATCCGTAAGCACTTTGGAATGGCCGAGACACCTTCCATGTTGGCGCGCCCAGAGGGCGCCGTGGTTGACCCCAAGGTCAAGAAACTCTTCTCAAAATGTGTCAAGCTGAACTTTATTGTGACCAAAGCCACCAAGAGGTCCCCGATTTCCCGTCATATGTACGAGCTCATTTTCGAATCCGACGAGGCTTGTCTTGAAGCTGCAGCAGCGGGTCCCTTCTGCTACCATGGAAAGGAGATGGTCACTGAGCTCCCCAGCGCTTCCCCGCTAAACCACATTGTTCAGGTGCGATTCACATTGCCCTCCCAAGCCAATTCCATCCCCGCTTCCATTCTCCGCAAATCCCTCGATGACGCGGTCACTGCTTCGCTCGGTCGTGCTGGTCGCACGCAGGTTTATACCTTGCTGCAATTACAGCGGGGCCTTGCGACCGATTTGACTGACCCATTTGCCTTGACCAAAGACGGGTTCCACTGCGCGTACCTGCGCCTACCTGCTGACCTCTTCCAAGGATCGGCCAAGGCGCAAAAAGCGGCACTCAACGCCGCGTTACCGCACGAGATCAAGGTCCTCGGCAACAAGTTCAGCTTGCGACACGAGTACGAGATGCACTACTGCGCCCTGTGCAATTGCGCCGGTCACCACTGGGGCACCTGCAGGAAGCCGGCACCGACACTGGCCTCCGCCCCCGCTGCCCCTGTTCCTGTGAAGAGTCCACTCTCAGCTCGACAGGGGCGCCTCGGTCGGTGCGCGCGCTCGCTAGCCCGCCCCCTGCGGTGGGGACTTAGGCGCGCGCAACTGCCTCAGCGCGCCGGCACCGGCAGATTTACGCGCGCGCTTGCTAGCCCGCCCCCCTTTTGGTGGGGACTTGGACGCGCGCGACTGCCTCAGCGCGACAGCAATTTCACCCGCGCCTGGGCCTATCCCAGCGCGGACCCCCTTTCTGTTTCTTAGCTTCCTTCTCATCACTTCTGTTCAACTCACAACCTCTCCTGACAGTAGTGGTGATCGTCTCATAGTTCCCGGGGCCTTGACCTTGACTGCAACGGGTGGTTTCCGCGTCGCCGGAAAGAATGGAAAGCACGGTGGTGCTGCTGCTCTGGCCTCCCGTGCTTCCGGCACTAACATGATCCTGTTGGGACCTTGTGCTAACCCTGCTGACCTAGCGACCGGCAACAAGAATGATGCAGATGCCGACCACGACGATGTCTCGATTGCTTTGACCAAACCGGAGGGGAACGACACTGGAGGCGCCACCTCAACGCACGCCACCGCTGGATTGGAGAACAAGACGCAGACAATGACGGCAGCGCCCGTTTCTACTGAGACTACAGCGGCGTCCATTTTGACCCCGACTTCGACTTCGACTTCAGCTTCGACCCCGGCTGCGGGATCAACGCCGCCTTTGCCTTTGCCCGGTGGCACGTCGGGGTCCTTGGCAATTTCGACCTCGACGAGTCCTCAACGCCCGGCAACAGTTTGATCGATTTCGGCACCCAGCAACCGATGTGTCACCTGGGCGGGATCCGCCATGATCCACAGTTCCTCAGGGGGTGACAGCTCAGGGGGTTCCAGGTCCGGGGCTGGCAACCTCAAGGGGGGCAGCGCTGATCTGATTTAATCATGATTGAGTCTCTCACCATGTTGACGTTCAACGTCCGATTGATCAAGAACGCAGTTGATCAAGTCAAAATCACCCGTTACCTCAAATCCTTACGGCCAGCCCCTGCGGCGATCCTCCTTCAAGAGCACCATCTCAGCTTCAACGCGTTGCGCAAAGGCTTCGAGAGTGCTTGGCCAGGGGGTTGTATTTGTTTCACTTCTCATGTCCTCACCCTGATACCCGATGGCTCACCTCTGGTGGGCCATCTCCTCTCCTCTACCCCGGTCGTGTTTGCAGAAGCCCCTCATTTTGACGGTCGGATCCTGCGCTCAGTGTTTCATCTTGAGGAGCTCGATGTCAAGATCATCAACATGTACGCGCCGGTCAAGGGGGAAGAACGTCGCGATTTCTACGGGCTTCTGCATTTCAACGCTCCGAGACCTAAGACCCTTCGGATCTTGGCCGGCGATCTCAACAATTGTCCGGATGTATCGGTCGACCGGGTGGCCATCACCGATTGTGCTTGGACTCCTGTATTGCACTGGCAGACCTTGCTGTCAAAGATTGCGTTCAACCCACTCGACACGATTCGACATGTCCATCCCATTACCCCCGCATTCACTCACCCTCACTACCGTGGTAGGGGGGACGAGCGAGAGATTTGCTCGTGGTCACGGATCGACTATATCCTTGTCCAGCGCAGTTGGGCGAACCGGTTGTTGAGCGCTTCTACGCTCTTTGACGCGCCCTGTTTGGACCACAGACCCGTAGTTGCGACCTTTGCATTGCCTACTTCAAACGCTGATGCCAAACCCCTACCTTTTCTTCCTTCCACGAGCGAATTCATTTTGAGGCTGAACCCAATGGTCTTCAACAATCAAGACTTTGTCGAATCGATTCCCGGGGTCGTCGACGAGGTCTATCGGAGACTCGAGGGGACCGCTCTGCTCAGCAACGTCTACAACGCCGCTTTGCGGGCGGTTGCAGTCGCTGGCCATGCATGATACCGCTCAACTTGTGCCGACATGCGCCAAATGCCGGCCAAGAGCCAATCCGTCATGGAGGCTTTGGAGGCACACGGTGAGCACATGAATGAGGCCAAGCGCAATGCGTATGCTCTTGCCAAGTCGCGGTTGGACCAGTTGGCGTTAAAGGAAGCTCAGTGGCTGCGCATTCGTGCGCATGTGCCGTCAGTTGACTCAAGGGAAGGTCAATTGGCAAGCATTTGCATGCGCCTCAACCGCCGGAGTTGCCAGACGAGCATTGTCTTGCTGGAGGACGTGGATGGCACCGAGACCGTTGACATGCAGGAGGCGCTGGGTATTGCTTCACGGCACGCGCAGTTGCTCTTCACGCTGGACCCAGCACGTGGTGACCTGACCAACGCACGCTGGTCCCTGCTCAACCCTATTCACGCAGCAAAATACTACGATGATGACCGCTCGGACCCTACGTTCAGTTGCTGCCTGCCTCGTCAAGCAAGAGTGGCGCTTGACGAGCCCTTCACCCTCCTCGAGGTTGAAGCGGCGTTGAAGAAGACGGATTTGGGGCGGTCACCGGGGCCCTTGGGCATTCCGTACGAGCTCTTCAAGGCGCTGCCAACCTACTTTGCTCCCAAGCTGTTGGACTTGTTCAACTTGATTTGGGAGGGCGGCAAAATGACGGCGTCTTTGGCAGAGGGGCTGGTGCGGCTCTTGCCCAAGAATAAACCGGGGGCCAATCTGAAATCACTGGGGGCATACCGACCAATCACATTGCGCGAGATGACCTACAAGGTCCTCAGCAAGGTCTTGGTGGCGCAACTCAATGGGGTGCTTGGCAAGCTTCTGCCGCCGGCGCAACACGGTTTCATGCCATCAAGACGTTCAGCGGACGCGGGAAGTCATCTCACTCTCCTTCTTGAAAAACTCTGATCGCTCGGTACTAATGTCTTCCCAGAGGGCGCCTTCTTGTCTTTGGATCAGCAGAGCGCGTACGATTGGGTTGATCACGCTTGGATCTTTGAGGTCTTTGAGGCCTTTGGCTTTGGTGAGCGTTTCATCTCCCTGCTGCGCGCTCTGTACAATCCCAAAACTCTGGGGGTGCGCTACCTTGTCAATGGGTTCCCCACGGAGCTGGTGCGGTTGCTGTGTGGTCTTGGTCAGGGGGATCCTCTCTTGTGCCCGGTCTGGAACATTACGTTCCAGCCCTTCCTCAACGCTCTCGTGCGGCGTGGGATCGCGCTCGACCTGCAGAAGGTGTGGCCAGGGGGGCCGCGTGCACAGCTTACGCATCTTGCGTTCACCGACAATGCTGTGGTGGTGGTGGAGTCACCGGCGGCATTGTCGAAGCTGCAAACGCTGTTGCAGACGTGGTACGAGGCAACCAATGGGAAGACCAACACGGACAAGACGCTTGTGCTACCTCTCGGACCGCATTGGCTTTGGGACAAGGCTGCGCAGGCGCTGCCAACGGTGCAGGAGGGGGAGAGCTTCAAGTGGTGCGGCTATGCCTTCTTTTGCTATGGTGACTCGAAACTGTTTTGGACCCATGTGCTTGACAGGATCAAGGCCAAGACCAGCGCCGCTCGAGACCGGACACTTTTGCCGAGTGGAAAGGTTTTCTATGCCAATGCTCACATCGTCTCGACGGTCCTCCATGTGCTGTCTTTTGACATACCGCCTCAATGGTTCATTAAGGTGGCGGAGACGGCACTTACGGACTTTGTCTGGGGAGGAGCAGGGCAAAACACTGTCGCTCGCAATTTCGTGTTCCAGGCTTGGGAGGACGGTGGCTTGGGCTTGATTTCGATCGGCGACATTGTTCACTTGGTGGCGCTTCGATTTTGGGATGCCGTGGCGGGCTCGGACGAGGCAATCTGGGCGCCTCTAGCTCGCGAGAGCTGGAGCTCCCTCGTCGCTGCGACCCGCGATTTCAGTCCGTGGGGGTTCTTCAGCAGCACGGCTTGGGTCGAGAAGCTGTATCGCGACTCGATGCGCTGGGGGGCAGTCGTTGCAGCGGCCAGGGTCACAGTTCCAACCATCAAGTCCGAACTCCTTACGCTTCCCAAATTGCTCTTGCTTCCGCCTTGCCTCCCTTCACTCTATGCTGAAGGTGCCAAGCACGCATATGACAATGCGGACACAGTGGCAAAGTTTGCGCAGATTGCGGACCTGTACTGGAGGGACGAAGGGAACGGATGGGCTCTTGTTGGCCATCAATGCAGGTTCTGACAGCACTCTAAGGAACCTGCCCTGGCGCACAAGCACGTGTGGTCACGCGTGGGTCAGAAGCTCAGGGCAAAAGCCCTGCTGCCCAAGACCGCGGTGTGACCCGCTCGGATACCTCTCAAGGAGGCTCCCCATCCTTGGTGCTTCAACTTCTTTGGGCTCACCCAACCTTTCACTATTTGCAAGCTGCGTCGGCTTGTGAACGTGGTTCGGTTCCCAGGGAAGGAGGATTGGGTCAAGCATTTCCCTGATGGGACTTCTCACAGCGATAGGAAGCGCTTCTGGAGGTGGCTTCATGACCGGTTCGCCTCTGCTGTGGAGCAGGACACCCACTGGCGGCTCATGTACGGTGTGACGCCGACGCGCAAGAGGCAGCATACTCAGGGTCATGCCTCTTTGCTGATGTGTCTGTTCTGTGGCAACAATGCAGCGGTCATTGAGACGGTGTTGCACTACTTTTTCGGATGCGCGTACTCGGCCAGCTTCTGGGGTGGGGTGCTATGCATTCTGCTTGACAAGCTCTGCATTGAGGATACTGACGTCGATCCGTCGACGTTCACCCAGGAGCAGCTGACCATGGGGCTCCCCCTTTTGCGGGGTCGTGGGAGAACGACCTCGAAATGGATGTGGGTTTGGCTGGCCTGCGCGATCGGCTTCCAGCGGCTGCACCTGCTCCGCTGGCGCGTTCATCAGCGGTTTGAGCTGGACAACGTCGTGGCCCCTCCCTCGATTCCCAGTGCGCTCAGAGCGTTCGAGCAAGATTTTCTCTCTCGGGCGGGCTTTGTTCCTGGGGCTCGAGATTGGGAGCTGTGAAGACCAAGTTAAGTCTCTCCTTCCCTTTCCTCCCCTCCTTTTTCTTTCCTTCTCCTCAAGTGGGTCTTCGGAAGTTGACGTGTCTCAAAACTTGTTGCGCAGTGGAAGGCTGCGCATCTCCCCCCACCCTCCTTTGGCCCTAGGGTGGTTTTCTTGTTTGCATGGAACGGCCAGCAGGGTGGATGCTCAAGATTGCTGTATGCCCTGCTAAGTCTCCCCTTTCTCTCTCTCTTTCTTTCTGGTGGCTCAGGTGTTGACAACAATTTGGGCCACACCCCTCTTTCCCCTTCCCCATTTTCCGGCTTTTGGATCCAAGTTGGTTGCGTTGGATCGGCAAGAAGGATTGCTCGTTGGATCGAGATTCTCGCGCCATGGCGAGCCTCGTTTGGGATTTGGTTTGGAACGTTTGCTCGGCTCGACGGCTCAAAAGCCAGCGCCCAAGACTCAGTCAACGGAGGACTTCTGGCGCTGTCGGGGTGACGACTAGCTGGGGCTTGGCTGCAGCCTGTTAGTCCCTGGGGACCTCTATCTCTGGCTTTGACCCCTCTGTTGGCCCCTCGGGTGTGTTCTTCCCCCCTCCCCTTTGTTTTAGTATTCCTGCTTCTCCGTGTTTCTGGTTGGGGCTTTTGTATATGTCTCCCTTCTTTCTATGTGCTCCCCGTTTATCATGTATCTTTGCTCCCAATCTTGGGATGTGAAGCGGCAGCAGACTCACCGCCCGTTGGAGTCCGAGTTAGGTGCTCGGCGGGTTTTGATCTGCGCGGCGCCCTTTGCGCGCAGGGGTTTGATTTTCACCCATCTGCTTGTCGTCACTGCTTAGAACCTCTTTTAGCTCTTTTTGTAGCGGTCCCAGCCAACCCAAAGGATTGCAATTTATGAGCCCCAGTAAAAAAAAACAAAAAAAACATTCACTTTCACTTTCACTTTCGAAATCGCGCCACCCGCCACCTTCGAAGCTACAAGTAATACATCAGCCTACATTAGCATGGAGACCGGCGACACCGGCCCACCCCCACCATTGGCGTCCGCGGCGACAAGTGTCCCAATTGGGACAAAGGAGACGCAAGTCCCTATCGCCGCCGCGATTCAAAAGACCAAGCAGACTCCCAAGCAGCAGACCCAACAACAACACCGTGCCAAGGCTTTGACCCAAATGTTTGAAGTCATGGGTGCTGTACCGGGCAATCGCACCAACCGGTGGTTGCAAGCCACCTTTGCCACTGACAAGTACCCTGTCGCTACCGCTACATCACTCAAGTATTCGGCTCTCAACGCCAATCGATCCATTTGAAACATCTTTGACTTTGCTCTCGATGTCACTTTGACCGTCCAAGGCGCCTCGAAGGCCTCTCCCGCGGACAAGGCCGATCTGCTCGGTTGCGTCACAAGACTGCTCTCCCCGCAATCGCCCCTGTGCTTCGACACCGAGGTCACCCTCCCCGAGCACCTTGCGGCGTTTGCGCCCCAGATTAGGGGTATCCAACACTCGTCTTTTGTCAGGGCCGGTGTGGTCAACCACCGTATCTCCGTGGGATTCGTGTCGGCGAAGGCACGTGACTCGGCGCTTACGGCCCCACTGGCGCTTACTTGGCACTCTGCAAAGGCTCACTTCGCAAAGGCCCACCACGTCTACAACAACATGGTTGAGCTGCGTATCAACGTTGGTGTGGCAGCGGTCTCATCCAGGGATGCCATTGTTGACTCTTTTCAATCAATTGTCACCAAAATCACAGCCAAGGGACACCATTGCGAGCTGGTACAAGTCTTGCGCATGATCCACGTCGATAACGACTCGGCCTATGCGCACTTGGCCGGCGAGTTTTCGGCCTTTATCCGCTTCAACGACAACGCCCTTTTCAAAGCCCCTAACAACACGCTGAAGGAGCTCCTACCGTCGAAGGTCTCTCTAGCCACTAGAGGCAACCAGGAAGATGGACAACAGCGAGTCATCAACATTTGTGGCATCGGCTCCAGGTCGAACAAGAAGATGAAGAGGTCGCAAACGGTGGCCGATCTCAGCGATCCGAGCAACAACCTGGTTGATATCAAGCGCGTTCTGAACAGGGTCAAAGGTCAAGCAGGAAAGGAGGTAGCGGGTCAGGGGAAGAGGGTGACGAGGTCGATGTTGGCGGCGGCGGCAATGCAGGTCGAGGGGGCCAAGGCGAAAGCGGAGAAGGGTAAAGGGGTGGAGGAGGAGAAGTGCTGGTCCGACCACAAGCCCAAGGATGACATTCTCCCCGAATTCCCACTCTTTGAGAACGACACTACCGCCAAGAGCACGTCTACATCATCTACCCAATAATGATCAAGCACACCATCACCAGCTGGAACGTGAGGAGGTGCATGGGGATCCCGGAAAAGCGACGCAACATTTACACCTATTTATCAACATTCAAAGCATCCGCCATTCTACTACAAGAACACTTCATCAAACCGGAACTCTGGCAATGTATCAAGGACAAGTACAAGGGCAAGGTCTTCATCAGCAAACACTGTCTGACTCTGATCCCCGCCGACTCGCCCCTGATCGACGCCGAGATTTTGCGCACCCACTCGGCACTCGACGGACGAATCCTGGTCACCTCCTTTTGACTTCGAGGCAACATCCGGATACTCGAGATCAACAACATTTACGCACCAGTTGATACAAAACAATGACTCACATTCTTTGACAAACTACATTTCAACAGGATGCAGAGCACCCACCTTTGACTCCTCGGCGGCGATCTCAACGACTGCCCGCTGCCGGCGATCGATCGGCGGAACCAAGGTCGGCACGGCCATCACTGGCCAATCCTGATCGGCAAGCTCGACTCGCCCTACACCGACTGCATACGATTCAAACACCCGCTCACACCATCTTTCACTCGACCCAACATCGTCCGAAAGCGACCAAAGTCCTTTTCACGACTTGACTACTTCCTTCTGCAGCGCACCCACCAAAAGCGACTCGTCCAAGCCTCAACAATCTACGACCACCCCAAGGACCTTTCGGATCACCGACCGGTCTTGATCGTCCTAGTTCTCTCGGACGAGCGAGGAGACGCGGCTCAACCCAACAACAGTTTGCCAACGACATCAAACCAATTACATCGTATCAACGCGGCGACCTTCAAGACGGCGGAGTTCCAGGGGATGTTGGAAGGATGGTTGGAAGGAGCGAGTGGGGAGGAACCGGTGGGGGAGCTTGAGGTGGTGCTGGGGAACTGCGAGAAGGAGGGTTGGGAGCTGGCGAGGAGGGAGCATCGGGAGCGGGTGGAGCGGATGGCGGTCTTGGTGGCAAGGGTGCAGGATCTGGAGGCGTTGCCGGTGATGGGGGACAAGGAGACGGCCGAATGGACGCGGACGACGGAGGAACTCAGGCGAGCGGTCAACGAGCGCGCGCGCCAAGTTCGGATCCGAGCCCACCTACCCGAAATTGCTACCGAGGAACGACTGTCGCGGCCAGTCCACGCCAAGCTTGCGGCACGGAGTTCGGATTCCAAGATCACAGCACTGCAATTGCCCAACGGAGAGCTGACATATGACATTGACGTTGCGCTTGACCACACACAGGCGCACTTTCAGCGCCTCTACTATCTCGAGCCGCGCAATTGGGACCACGTCGAGCGACTTAGGGACGATTTCTTGGCGCCGATCAGGTCGGCGCGCACTTGCAATGACCCGAGCTCGGACCCGCTCTTCTGCGACGACTCTTGGAAGCGCACATCGAGCTGCTGCAGCAACCCATCACCGAGGACAAGGTCGTAGCCGCAATCGCAACAACGCACCCCGGTCGATCGCTGGGTTCATCTGGCATGTCCTACAAGCTCTATCACACAGCGCCGCGGGCGTGGGCCAAGGCACTGAGCAGGGCCTTCAACGCGATGACCGAGTGCGGCTCGCTTTCACCGAAGCAGGGGCAAGGACTCGTTTGCCTGCTCTTCAAGCACCACAAGATTGGGGCCAATTGCGCCGAGCTCTCGTTGTACCGGCCCATCACCTTGTGCGAGTGCAACTACAAGCTCTTCACCAAGGTCTACGTTGCGCGACTCAACCATGTGCTGCCGGACCTGCTCCCACCGCAACAGCACGGCTTTGTCAAGGGCCGCCAATCGGCGGACACATCATTCCACCTGCGACGCTTGATCGAGGAGCTGGGCGCGTGCGGCACCGAGTTCCCCGATGCGGCGCTCTTGTCTCTGACCAATCATCGGCCTACAACCTCATTGAGCACAAATGGATCTTCGCCATCTTTGACGCTCTCGGTGCTCCTGCCACCTTCCAACGCGTTCTGAGGATGCTCTACTCGGGTGACTCGACCATGGCGCGATATATCATCAACGGCTTCTTGACTCCGCCGGTGCGGCTGACGTGTGGGCTCGGCCAAGGGGACCCGGCGTTGTCGTCGGTCTGGGATGTCGTGTTCCAGCCGTTCCTGGATGCTCTGCACCGTCGAGGCATTGCGCTGAACCTCTCGCTTCCTACCATTCACCCCTACCCACAGAGCCGCGCCATTACATCCCTTGCGTTTGCCGATGACGTCGTCGTCGCCGTCGCGGGCTCGGAGTCACTCAACTTGCTCGACGACCTGGCGCTCGACTGGAGGCTCGCAACCAATGGCCGGCTCAACACCGACAAGACCGTCGTACTACCCATCGGTTGTCGCTGGGAGGCTGGCGATTGTCCGCTCGTCGTCAAGGCCAAGGGCAAGTCGCTCGAGTGGATCGGCCTATCTTTCGACCCCACTGGCAACACCAAACTCGCCAAGGTGAATCTCGTTGCACGGCTCGAAGCGGTGCTCAATTTGGTACGGGACCAAGGGCTCACACACCACACCCGAGCGTTCTACGTCAACCAATACACCATTCCCAAGATTCTGCACATCCTCTCCGCCGACATCCCACCGCTCGAGGTCGTCAAGGAGCTTGATCGCATTCTCGCCGACTTTGTCCGCGGCGGCAAGAGGAGGTCGTGCTATGGCAAGGACGTCGTCTTCACACCGAGGTTTAAGGGGGGTCTTGGGGTCATGCGGATGCAGGACGTCGTCGACTCGGTTGCGGCACGCGTCTAGGACGTGCTTCTTGGCGGTTCGGATGCGATCTGGCAGGGACTTGCGCGCGCGGCGATTGTACGAGCTCATCCCGCCCCCGACTTTGACTTGGCAACCGATGCGTGGCCTTGCGACTACACTCCGATCCGAACCGATCTACACCCAAGATGGCAGGCCGTGCTGAAGGTACCATCAACGCATGATGCGCAAGTCAAGCCGAGGACGTTGACGCTCGCGAACCTTCTCGCTCTTCCGATCAAGTTGCACACTCTTCACTACCTACCGGGAGCACCAGCTGTGTCGCAACCACCCTACGACGCCGACTATGCTGCGTTTGCCATTTACGCCAAGGTTGCGGACCTGTTTTGACGCGAGCTGTACCCGGGCGGGGGCTTTCATCTCTGGACGCCGCCAACGGATGTGGTTGTCAGCAACAGTGAATACTATGAGACGATCACCACTACTGTCAGGAGAGGTTGTGAGTTGAACAGAAGTGATGAGAAGGAAGCTAAGAAACAGAAAGGGGGTCCGCGCTGGGATAGGCCCAGGCGCGGGTGAAATTGCTGTTGCGCTGAGGCAGTCGCGCGCGTCTAAGTCCCCACCAAAAGGGGGGCGGGCTAGCGAGCGCGCGCGTAAATCCGCTGGTGCCGGCGCGCTGAGGCAGTCGTGCGCGCCTAAGTCCCCACCGCAGGGGGCGGGCTAGCGAGCGCACGCACCGACCGAGGTGTCCCTGTCGAGCTGAGAGTGGACTCTTCACACCCCCCCCCCCACGCGAATGCGAGGCAGACCCAAGCCGTGGGTGTCAAGTGCAAAGGCCAAGGGCGTAGCAGTGCTTCGAGAACACCTTAGGGCCGAGAGCCTTGGTGAAGATGTCGGCCACCATGTCGCTGGTTCCCACATGCGAGAGAGAAATGTCGCCCCGATTTACCATATCCCGAACGAAATGCTCGCTCAAGCATATGTGCCGAGTGCTGGAGACGCGGACCGGGTCGTGAGCAACTGCTGCAGTGGCTTTGTTGTCAGTAAAGATGTGAGCCGGTGCAACAGGATGGACATGGAGCTCTTCGAGCAGCTGACTGAGGTAAATCCCCTCCTTTCCAGCATGCAAGAGGGCGAGGTATTCAGCGTCGGTGGTGGAATCGGCGACTCGAGATTGACGTTTGGACGACCAGGACACGGCGGATCCGGCAATGTAGAAGACGTAGCCCATGGTGGACACCAACGTATCGACGCAGGCCCCCCAATTCGCGTCGGAGTATCCTACCGCGCCCGTAATGCGCGTCTTGCCGCGAGCATAGAGCAGTTCATCGCGATACATGGCCCGGAGATAGCGTAGGATGTGCTTGACCGCGATCCAATGACGACGTCCGGGATTGTTAGCAAAGCGGGCCAGGTAGGACACCGCGAAGGCGATGTCGGGGCGGGTGCCGAGCGAAATGTAGAGGAGCGAGCTGA
Source organism: Microbotryum violaceum (assembly GCA_022506055.1). Lineage (NCBI taxonomy): Eukaryota > Fungi > Basidiomycota > Microbotryomycetes > Microbotryales > Microbotryaceae > Microbotryum > Microbotryum violaceum. The sequence continues at coordinate 1,944,408 of JAKMXP010000004.1, read as the reverse complement.
TAGCCTGCAGATACCATGACCTGATCCGTTCGGTGCCTTGACCCGGGATGGCGGTGAGCGAAAGGCCGGGAGTCATCGGGACTGTAGTGCCGCGAGTCGTAGTGTCGAAGTGGAACCGAGCGAGCACATCCATGATGTACCGTTCCTGGGACAGAGCGATAGAACCGTCATCGAGCCGCCTTATCTGGATGCCGAGGATGTACTCTGCCGGGCCGAGGCGCTTGACTCCGTAGCGTTGTTCCAGGCCTGCGATGACACGTTCGATTTCGGCCAGGTCCGGGCTGATTATCAGAAGGTCGTCAACGTACAGCGCAATGTAGTGTGGGTGTCCCCGATTGTCGAGCCGAGAGTATACGCAGTGATCGGTGCCCGTCGCCGTGTAACCGAGGTCGCAAAGCGAAGCGTCAATGTGTCGATTCCAGATTCGGCCGGCCTGTTTGAGCCCATAGATGGAGTGTCGCAGAAAAAGCACCTTGTCGCTGGGAAGGTCGAAACCGCGCGGCGCCATCATCCAGATGTCGTGATCAAGGTCACCATGGAGGTAGGCTTTGTCGATGTCCGCCTGGTGCACATGCAGGCCGTTGGCGGCCGCCAGCGCAAGGAGTGAGCGTATCGAGGAGAAGCGTGCGACCGGTGCAAACGTTTCGTTGAAGTCGATGCTGTCGCGTTGCCGATTGCCCTGCGCCACGAGGCGGGCCTTGTGTCCAGTGACTTTGCCGAGTGCGTTCCGCTTCGTTTTCCAGACGAACTTGGATGTGACAATGGTCGCACCCGCTGGCATCGTGGATCAATCCTCGATGGTGAAGACCTTGAAGTCGTCGCGCATGGAATTGAACTCGTCGGTGGCGGCCGTTGCCCATACCTCACGCTTGTCACTAGACATCGCCTCACGCCAGGTCTGTGGGTCGCTTGTGATGGACTTGACTGGCTGGATGGCCTCCGCGTTGGAGATGTCGTTGTTGGTTGCAATGAAAGTGCGGTGATGTCGGGTGAGGAAATCGATTTCGTCCGGTGATTTGTCGCAAGAGTGGCGCCCAATGAGGTTGAGTTTGTCGGACGACTCCTCAGCTGATGCTGGCTCGCGGTACATGTTGAAGTCCGGGCGGTGCACGTCCAGTGGGTCAAGGCGAACCATGGGCTGTGAGCCGATGAGGTCGAGGGGATCGGCGGAGTCTTCAGAGTCGGTCGGTAAGGCCGAGGGTGACAATGACGCAGCCAACGACGACGAGGGCGGCGCGGGCGACGGTGACGAGAACGGCGCAGGCGATGGTGGCAAGGGCGATTCGGCATCTGTGGAGTTAAGTAAGGTTCCGCCAGTGTACCCTGGGGCCACGTCAACGGCGCTCATGGTAGAATCTTCAAGGGGGGATGAGACGTCCATGTGCGCCGACCTTACTAGTGGGGTCCTCGTCTTGACTGTGGCCTGGAGTTCGGTGATGGGGGCGCTGACAAAGTACGTGTTGTCGTCTTGCTCGGTGAGGTCGCCATGTAACCTGGGGAATTCATTGTCGAGGAATGTGGCATTTCTGCCAAGTGTAATCTTCTGTGTTGTGGTGTCGTAGAAGCGGAAGGCTTTTGAAGTCAGGTCGTAGCCGGTGAAGAGAACGCGAACCGCCTTCAGGTCGAGTTTGGAGCGAAGTTCGGGCGCGACTGTGAGCCAAGCTGTACAGCCAAACGGGTGAAGCGCCGAGGCAGTGGTGCGATCACCTTGCCAGACCGAGTTCGGTGTTGCCTTGTCCAGGGCTGAGTGTTGACACAGATTCTTGCAGTAGACGAAATAAGCTGCAGCCTCCTCCCAGAACGTCTTGGGTAGGTGGGCGTCAGCAAGGAGGGCAAGGACACCTTCGACGATGGAACAATTGACCCGCTCTGCACAACCGTTCTGTTGAGGCGTTCATGGGATAGAGTATTGTTGACGTGTGCCTCGGGCCTTGCAGAATTCCGTGAACGCTCTTGAACAATATTCGCCACCGTTGTCGGTTCGGAGGACCTTCAGCGTCGCACCTGTTTCAAGCTCGACCTCGGCAAGCCAAGTCTTGAACACGCCGAACACTTCGCTTTTGTGTCCGATTGCGTAGGCCCAGAGTTTGCGGGAGTAATCGTCGAGGAACGTGACAAGGTACCGTTTGCCAGTTAAGGACCGCTCGGGGAAGGAAAGCACATCGCTGTGTACAAGGCCGAGTCTCTCTGAGGAGTGCGAGTCCGAATCGGGAAACGGAAGACGATGGCCCTTTGCGCTGAGGCAAGCATTGCAGACAAACTTCTCTACCTCTTTGTCACTGTATCCGGCCCCGAGACCCTCCAGCAAACCAGCGGCAACCATCTTCTGTATGGAAGACGGTGCGAGATGTCCGAGGCAGCGGTGGAGAGTCAGCAAGGGCACGGAAGACTGTGAGCGAGAAAGGAGAGCAAGTTGCTGACATGTGGAATGATCAGCGTCCAGTAAGTAGAGCCCTTTGTCGAGCCTTGCGCCTTCAGCGATGTCGTTGCCGTCTTTGTCAATGTGTATGCTGTGTCTTGTGAAAGCGACGCGGACGTTGTCGGTGTCGCAGAGACGTGAGACCGAGAGAAGGTTGACAGGCAGGCCCGGAGTGTGTAGCACACCGGTAAGCGTGATTGGATGACCCGAGGTGGCAACGAAGGCGACATTTCCCGTTCCGATGGCGTTGATACCCCCTGCAATGCCACCAATCTTCGTAGGAGCGATGCGGCGATAGGTCGTGAACAGGGACTTGTCCGAGACCATGTGCAAAGTGGCGCCCGAGTCAACGATGAAAGACTGGTTGTGAAGCTGGCAACGATGAGCGAGAAGGCCGGTGGCGAGACATCCTACATGGTGTTGCGAGTTGGCTGTATTGGGCTTTTTGGCGTCCTTGGAAGTGTTCTTGCAGTCAAGGGACCAATGGTCCTTCTTCTTGCAGGTACAACAGGGTCCTGGCGGCGGGTGTTGCGCCCTCGTAGGGCACTCCACGACTCGGTGCGAAGGGCTGCGGCAGGCGAGACACTTGGGACGGGTAGAACGTGACAACAATGAGGCAAGAAGGGCCAATTGGGTGCTGGGGATGTTTGTTGACCGGAGTTGAACTCGCATACGGTCGGCAAGCGAATCAGTGTCGGGGAGGGTTCGCTGCATGCGCTGTTCGTCGGTGAATGTCGCCTTGAAACTCTCGAGGGACGGGTGGGCAATTGCGAGTAAAAGTGTGGCAAGGACATCGTTGATAGTCGTCTTCGTATCAATAATCTCTTGCGCAATGGCTTTGAATTCCATGATCCACCCGTCAAATTTGCCAACCGTGCCAGGCATGGGACAAAAACCCCAGAGTCGCGAGAAGAGCTCGAGCGTGCGAGTGGCGTCGTCAGGGGCATACCGCAATTTCAGCGTCGAGTAGATCTTGGGCGCTGTTAGGTCGGCGGTCGGGATCTTGTCGAGGACTGCCGAGACTTTGGCCGAGTCAATCGAGTTCGCAAGGATCTCGCAAGCCACGACGTCGCGAGCGGAGCGTTGCGAAGGTGTCCAGTTGTCGGGTACAATGCCGTCGAGGACGTACGAGCGGATGTCGTCCGCTAGGCACAGGCGAAGCTGGCGTGTCCAGTTTGCGAATGTCTTTGGCCCATCCAAGCGTGCGTGCTTGGGGAAGGTGGTGCGAGTGGTGCCAGTCGACGTGGCGGGTGTGGCGGTGCCAGGAGCGGCCGCGGCGAGACCCGACAGCAGCGCTGCAAGGGATGCAAGCTGGTCGGGGGCAAGTGCCGGGTTGGCTCCCGTTGCGAGGGGTGATGTCGTGGCCATGCCAGCTGGTAGCTTGTGGGCTTATAACCTATGAGACGATCACCACTACTGTCAGGAGAGGTTGTGAGTTGAACAGAAGTGATGAGAAGGAAGCTAAGAAACAGAAAGGGGGTCCGCGCTGGGATAGGCCCAGGCGCGGGTGAAATTGCTGTCGCGCTGAGGCAGTTGCGCGCATCTAAGTCCCCACCAAAAGAGGGGCGGGCTAGCAAGCGCGCGCGTAAATCCGCCGGTGCCGGCGCGCTGAGGCAGTCGCGCGCGCCTAAGTCCCCACCGCAGGGGGCGGGCTAGCGAGCGCGCGCACCGACCTAGGCGCCCCTGTCGAGCTGAGAGTGGACTCTTCACAAGGAGCTCCTTCAGCGTGTTGTTAGGGGCTTTGAAAAGGGCATCGTCGTCGAAGCGGATAAAGGCCGAAAACTCGCCGGCCAAGTGCGCATAGGCCGAGTCGTTATCGACGTGGATCACGCGCAAGACTTGTACCAGCTCGCAACGGTGTCCCTTGGCTGTGATTTTGGTGACAATTGATTGAAAAGAGTCAACAATGGCATCCCTGGATGAGACCGCTGCCACACCGACGTTGACACGCAGCTCGACCATGTTGTGGTAGAAGTGGTGGGCCTTTGCAAAGTGAGCCTTTGCAGAGTGCCAAGTAAGCGCCAGTGGGGCTGTAAGCGCCGAGTCACGTGCCTTTGCCGACACAAATCCCACGGAGATACGGTGGTTGACCACACCGGCCCTGACGAAAGACGAGTGTTGGATACCCCTAATCTGGGGCGCAAATGCCGCAAGGTGCTCGGGAAGGGTGACCTTGGCATCGAAGCACAGTGGTGATTGCGGGGAGAGCAGTCTTGTGACGCAACCGAGCAGATCGGCCTTGTCCGCAGGAGAGGCCTTCAAGGCGCCTTGGACGGTCAAAGTGATGTCGAGAGCAACGTCGCAGATGTTTTGAATGGATTGATTGCCGTTGAGAGCCAAATACTTGAGTGATGTAGCGGTAGCGACAGGGTACTCGTTGGTGGCAAAGGTGGCTTGCAACCACCGGTTGGTGCAATTGCCCGGTACAGCACCCATGACTTTGAACATTTGGGTCAAAGCCTTGCCATGGTGTTGTTGTTGGGTCTGCTGCTTGGGAGTCTGCTTGGTCTTTTGAATTGCGGCGGTGGTGTAGGTTGCGGCGGCTATAGGGACTTGTGTCTCCTTTGTCCCAATTGGGATGCTCGTCGCCGCGGACGCCGATGGTGGGGGTGGGCCGGTGTTGCCGGTCTCCATGCTAATGTAGGCTGATGTATCACTTGTAGCTTTGAAGGTGGTGGGTGGCGTGATTTCGAAAGTGAAAGTCAATTATTTTTTTTCTTTGTTTGTAGAAAACGTTCATCATATTGCCCCCAATTCCTGTTCCCCCTGTTTCGGCCTACGGAAAAACTAGATGGAAGACTACGATGATAACACAAACCGCCCGCAAAAATGCAAGAAACAAGCCAAGTCCACCAATCCGAGATTCGGATTCAAATGCCCTAGCCAAGCGGTTGCTCCCCCCAGGAGACAAATGAGAGAGAGAAAGAGAAAGAAAAGAAAAGTACTAACAACAGAAGGCCCACCCCACAGCCACTTCCCACTCAGTCAAGACAAAGACAAGAGCACAACTGCACAACCACCACGACCCTCGACGCTCCAAGTCTCTGCTCAGTCACAACAAGACGGGGTGAAGGTCCCTCAAAACCTCCCCCTTGGCAGTCCCTCGCCCCTCAAAGCCAACTTTCTGCCTGTGTCCGCTGATCCCTCCCTTGACTCAGAACCCCAAAGCAGAAGAGCGCGAGCCACACCAAGTCGACGCCAAATCACAAGATGGTCCATGATCCGCAACAGTGAACCTGTAACAAATGAAAGAGGAAAGCGAGCTATTTAGTGTACAGTAGGAGAAAATGATGTCGCAAGAATTTGGTGTGTGTGTGTGTGTGTGTGGTGGTGGGGGAAAAGTTGAACCCAGCCTCTACTGCCCTCTCCTCCCCCAAGCTCCTCCCGCCCTCAGCTTCAACCTCTCCTCCAAGATGATCCTCCTCCTCCCAACACCCTCCATCCTTGTCCCCCACTTCTGCATCCCCCACCTCCCGCTGCTGATCATCTCCAAGACCAGCCCGGTGAATATTTTGATCGTCCTCCCCGCTCCTTCTTGATCGCGCAGACTGGCCTTGAGCTTCGGAAGTCCGAACATGCGTTGAACAGCCATGTAATGCGCGTTGTCGATCGTGTCGAGCCCCAGTGCGTCACAGAGCACGCCCCTTGCCGCGATCCAAATGTTCCTAGATTCAATGCAGTTGAAGAAGTAGTGCTCCCAATCGTCCTTGGGCGCTCCACAGACGAGGCACGCGGGCGAGTCGTTGTGCTTTTGATGAAACTGCAGACTCCGAGTCGGGGTGAAGTTCCTGACGAGCTTGAACCACACCTTGCGTTCCCTCGCCGTCAATGCCTTCGAGTTGACCCCCTTCCAGAATCCCTTGAGATCGTCGGGCTGCATCGAGTCCCTGTAACCGATCGTGTCGGTGAAGGCCTTTGCATTCAAGACTCGGCGGACGCGATGGATGGTGTATGGCCGATCCATGCTGAGCAAGTTGTATTGTGTTGATTGGTCTGCGAGAGCCGGTCTCGGAAGGCGCTGCGGCGGGTTGATCGGATGGGGCAGGATCTGTGAAGTCGTAGGTCTTGGTAGAGGACTGGGTTGGTGACCAGTGAGTACAAGAGACATGGTACGAGTTGTAAGGAGTATTTGAGCGTTTGATTACAACTAACCTGGGTCGGCAACCAGTGAGTACAAGAGACACGGTACGAGTTGTAAGGAGTATTTGAGCATTAGGGGAAAGACTAAAGAGGCTCGCGGTGCGAGTGCGCGAAATATCTCTAAGTCCAAAAAGGGTCCGAGCGGTGTGCAGCTGGCCAGGCTGGGTGCAGGCTGGGGATTGACCTAAGCAAGAGTGTATGGAATTCAACACCCCCCCTCGCTTGAAGCTTACTTAGCCTCAAAGACCCAGGTTGTCACGATGTACCTTGAACACCAAGGGTCCAAGTGCCTTGGTGAAGATGTCGGCAACCATGGTTTTTGTGTCTACATATTTGACTTGAATGGTACCAAGCCTGACCTGGTCGCGTACAAAGTGCTCACAAATGCGAATGTGACGGGACCGGTGGTGAAGGGTGGGGTTCCTGGCAAGAGCAATGGCACCTTGGTTGTCGCCGTATAGCTTGATGGGAGCTTGAGTGTCGATGCCCAGTTCCATGAGCAGTTCTTGGAGGTGACCAGTGTGAGATCTACAATCTCTTCTGTTTCCTTCTTGTATCATGTCTCTTCCCTTTCGTCCCATTCCCATTGTTTTGTCCACCACCTTCACTTAGTTTCACGCCTCAGCCCTCTCGCGCCCACCTCCGGCGCCCGCACCTATCTCCGCCGGCTCTTGCGCCTATCTCCAACGCTGACTCAGCTGAGCTCAGCCGGCCGCGCGCGCGCGCTCTAAGTCCAGCGCCCTGCGCGCGCCTGGCGCCTATCTCTGGCTCAGCTGGGCCACTTGGCTCAGTTGGCTCAGGGGCCTCTCTCTCTCCTGCTCAAGCAACTTCTTGGTCTGGTCTCCTTGGTCCGTCAATCAGAGATTAACCACCGCTTGAGCAGGTGAGTACTACACTTCTCCCGCTTCTCTCTACCTTCCTCTTACTGTAGTACTTGGCAGGTGTGTAACAAGCAACTTCTTGGTCTGGTCTCCTTGGTCCATCAATCAGAGATTAACCACCGCTTGAGCAGGCGTGATATCCTCATAACCAGCCTCCTTGGCGGCATACGAGAGGGCAAGGTACTCGGCGTCTGTGGTGGAGTTGGCTACACGGTTTTGCACTTTGGAGGACCAGGAGATGACAGAGCCGGCTAGGTGGAAGCTGTACCCCATGGTTGACCGTGATGATGTGGTGTAGGTTCCCCAGTCTGCGTCAGAGTAACTGGTGAAACCTGAGAACTTTCCTTGGTCGGAGCTGTAGTGCAGGCCTAGATGTGCGGTTCCATGTAAGTACCGAAAGACGGTCTTGATCGCCGTCCAGTGTTTGGGTGTGGGACTGGCAGAGAAGCGTGCAAGGTATTTGACAGAATAGGAAATGTCCGGGCAAGTACCGGTGGCGGCGTACAGGAGGCACCCAATGGCCTGCATGTAGCGTGTCCGAGCAATTTTTGACAGCTCCACAAGCAAATGTTCAAGCTGGCGGTTTGGGGCCATCGGCGTGGAGGCGGTGTGAAGAGTCCACTCTCAGCTCGACAGGGGCGCCTTGGTCGGTGCGCGCGCTCGCTAGCCCGCCCCCTGCGGTGGGGACTTAGGCGCGCGCGACTGCCTCAGCGCGCCGGCACCGGCGGATTTACGCGCGCGCTCGCTAGCCTGCCCCCCTTTTGGTGGGGACTTAGACGCACGCAACTGCCTCAGCGCGACAGCAATTTCACCCGCACCTGGGCCTATCCCAGCGCGGACCCCCTTTCTGTTTCTTAGCTTCCTTCTCATCACTTCTGTTCAACTCACAACCTCTCCTGACAGTAGTGGTGATCGTCTCATAGGTACGCTGAAATGGATCACTTCTGTTCAACTCACAACCTCTCCTGACAGTAGTGGTGATTGTCTCATAGGCGGGGCTGCTGTCTGACATGCTGAATCGGCGGAGGATGCTTGTGATGTACGCCTCCTGCGACAGGATGATGGACTGGTCTGCCTGTCGCTTGATTTGGATCCCCAAGATGTACTGAGCCGGGCCAAGTTGTTTGATGCCATATTTTTGTTCCAGGCCGTTGAGGATGCGCTCAATCTCGTCCTCAGAGGGGCTCACCATCAGCAAGTCGTCGACATAGAGGGCAATGTAGTGGTATTGATTGCCGTTGCGTCGCACGTACACGCAGTGGTCCTTGGCTGTGGCGCAGTAGTGGAGGCTCTTCAGCATCAAGTCAATGTGCTCATTCCAGACTCGGCCGGCCTGCTTGAGGCCATAGATAGAGCGGTGGAGTTGGAGGACTTTACCAGGCATGTCGACACCTTGTGGAACGCGCATGTAGAGGGTTTCTTTCAGCTCGCCGTGGAGGTACGCCTTGTCAACGTTGGCCTGATGGACGTGGAGCTTCTTGGCGGCGGCCAGGGCAATGAGAGCTCGGATGGAGGTGAACTTGGCAACCGGAGCAAAGGTCTCGTCGTAATCAATCCCTGAACGCTGGGAGAATCCCTGCGCAATGAGCCTGCCCTTGTGCGAAGTGATCTTGCCGAGTTGATCGCGTTTGGTGCGGAAAATGAATCGGGAGCCTAGGACTTTGGCACTGGGGGGCAGTGAGGAGGAGTCGACCGGGGTGAAGCATTTGTACTCGGTGGCAAGGGATTGGAACTTGTCGGCTGCTGCTTGCCGCCAGATCTCCTCTTTACCTGACTTGACTGCTTGTGACCAATTTTGGGGGTCCTCGGTTGGCCCTTCAAGTTTGACAACCGGTGATCCAGCAGTGGTGGCGGCAAAGGCTGCGGCGTGAGATGGGCATGACAGGAAGTCAATTGGGTCGGCCAAGTCGTCGGTCGCGTCCGACGCAGGAGGTGATGGCGAGAACTGAGCCCTGGACATGTCAGAAGGGGTGTCAAAGCCATCATCGGACATGTCAATTGTTGTGTCGTCGCTCGCGTCGTTTTCAAGTGCTGCAAATCGATTTTGGTGCTTGACGGGCGGGGTTGGCAGACGTGGGGCATTGCGGAATCCATGGGCAGTGTCAACAAAGGTCCAGTCACCAGTGGTGGACGTTTTGCGGGGTTTTGGTTGGCCAATTGGGGCATCTTGGGCGGGGAAGGCGTTCTCATCAAATCTGACGTCGCGGCTCTGGAAGAACAATTTCGTGGCTGGGTCGTACAGTGTCCAAGCCTTGGAGTTGTTTTCAATGCCAACAAAGATGAACGGTTTGGCCTTGGGGTCGAGTTTTGACCTCTTGTGCCGAGGGGTGGTGTGCCAGGCGCGGCAGCCGAATGCCCTCAGGTTTTCCGTGCTGGGAGGTTTGCCATACCAGATAGCGTCCGGGATTTTGTGATCGATGGCGCTGTGCGGGCTGAGGTTCTTGGTGTCAACAACGTACCGGAGGGCCTCGCGCCAGAGTTTCATGGGCAGTCCCAAGTGCTGGAGTAAGGCGATCGTCCCCTTGATGATTGTGCAGTTCATCCGTTCAGCTCGGCCATTTTGCTCCGGGGTGTAGGGAATCGTGAGCTGTTTGATGATGCCGTGCCGAGAGCAGTATTCACCGAAGGCCTTGGATGTGTATTCACTGCCGTTGTCCGTTCGTAACATGCGGAGCTTGAGGCCCGTCGAGCGCTCGATCATGGTGTGCCAACGCTGGAAGGTGTCAAAGACCTGACTCTTGTTCCTCAGTGCACTGACCCATGTCTTCCGGGAGAAATCATCGATGAAGGTGACAACATATCGTTCCCCATTGGTGGCGGGTTCGGGCAGAGTGAGGACGTCGGAGTGGACCAGTTCGAGTGGTTGCAAAGCGCAAGAGTCCGACATTGGGGTCGCGTCCAGTTTCGAGAGCTGGTTTGCAATGAGTGATGCGACACCAATAAGTTTACCTTGGGAACGGAGCTTGATGTTCTTGCCAAAGTGGGGGTAAACGCACTCGCGTCGCAGTTGCATGACCGAGATCAGGTTGGCCGGAAGGTCGGGGACGTAGTAGACGTTGCAGAGCTTGATCGTTTGTCGTTTCGACGTTTGTATCGTGACTGAGCCGGTGCCTTGTGCCATGAGCGATCCGCCAGCGCCATCAACGGCAACGTGCAACCGCGTGTGCCAGGTGTCGAAGAGAGACACATCCTTGACCATGTGGTGGGAGGCGCCCGAGTCGAGCACTAGGGTGTCGTTTGGGAGGCATAGTTCACTGTTCGATTGTAGGCGACCTAGGAGCGCGACGGCGTTCACGCTGGGCCGGACTGTCACGCTCACAGTCGGGGCCAGGTGCGACGTGTCAGGATGCGCGGTGATGCGGAGTCGGCGGGTCAGACAGACGAGGGCGGTGGTAGCGGTGTGGTACAGGGCGATGATGCTGATGAAGATGGTCAAGGTGGTGGCGAATGACGGTGGTTGTGTTGGCATCATTGTAGCAGCTTTAGCTCGGGCTCATAACCTGTGAAGTCGTAGGTCTCGGTAGAGGACTGGGTCGGCGACCAGTGAGTACAAGAGACACGGTACGAGTTGTAAGGAGTATTTGAGTGTTAGGGGAAAGACTAAAGAGGCTCGCGGTGCGAGTGCATGAAATATCTCTAAGTCCAAAAAGGGTCCGAGCGGTGTGCAGCTGGCCAGGCTGGGCGCAGGCTGGGGATTGACCTAAGCAAGAGTGTATGGAATTATGTTGAATTGGATTCTGTCAAGCCTTCGAACACTTCAACTTTGGCCACCGTTTGCCGGACTCGGACCGCCAAATTTCACCTCGAGCCTTTGCCTCGCGCGCCTTCCGCCTTTGCAGCCAGGCCGCTCCCTCAAATCTCGCTCCGCGCACTTTGCACCACGGCACCTTCGCCGGGCCCCTGTACTTCGAGCCTTGCTGCATGATCCTTGGCTCCAGTCTTATTCCTCGACCTATGTGCACCATTGTCAACTTGTCCACATACTGCTCCACCTGCCCGGCCATTGCCTGCTCCGCCTGTGTGCCTCCACACCTTTTTTGCCTCCGCGCGCTTTTTGTGAAGAGTCCACTCTCAGCTCGACAGGGGCGCCTCGGTCGGTGCGCGCGCTCGCTAGCCCGCCCCCTGCGGTGGGGACTTAGGCGCGCGCGACTGCCTCAGCGCGACAGCAATTTCACCCGCGCCTGGGCCTATCCCAGCGCGGACCCCCTTTCTGTTTCTTAGCTTCCTTCTCATCACTTCTGTTCAACTCACAACCTCTCCTGACAGTAGTGGTGATCGTCTCATACTTAGTGGTTCTACACCTCCAGTCTTGCTGAGCCAATGCATCTGCCTTGCCACCACCAGCTTGTCACCTCCAATCTCATGATTCATGTAAGGCATTGCTCCGCCTAAACCTCACGACGACCTCAAGCCAACCTCAGCGGCCTCATGTTTGCCCTTGTGCATGGCGCCACAGCGTCTCTTGACCTTAGTCCTTTTAGTAGTTGTTCTTTGCCTGCAAATACACCGTTTGATCCTTTCTGTTTGGACTTGGAATCAGTGAGGCTCAAGAGCGATCTGTCACAAATCAGCAGTCTGAGGTTTGAGTGCAGCGCCACTGCACAGCATGCTTACTCAGCGCTGGGAACTTTCTAGAAGCTTCCTGTTGTTCCTACGATCTTGCGCCTCAATCACTTCCTTTGGCTTCGACTTGCTTCCATGAGTTTCTGTCGCTTTCCATGGGCTTTTCCTGCAACTATAAATAGGGCTTCTGAGTAGAAATCACTCTTGTCTTTCTTCTGCAATCTTGATCTCATAGTCAACTTCCCCTGTTAACCTCCAGTCCCCTTGGCCTCTGCCCTTGCCCTTGCAGGAACAACTACGTCAACCTCTCATCTTGTCCTGTTGTCTTCGCTATTGCCAGCTGCCTACGGCTCAGCAACCCCGTCCTTGACAGTAGATCAAGATTCCCATTGATCTAGTTGTTCACCACCATGGAGCCCCCACCTTCTGCCACCCTGGAGAACCAAGCCCTTCTCCTCAATAGGTGCGCGCGGAAGGTTGAAAAACAAGTGGAGCAGACGTAGAGTGGACTGTGATGACGTTGGGTTGTACTCCTGATCAAGGTGTTTGTAATAGGCCTGGGCACAACGTTGGACTTTGGCGACGGCAAGCAATGACTTTCGAACATTGCCGGCCACACCATCCAAGACTTGATGGACTGCAAAGATCTTGACGTTCTTGTAGTTGATGGCTTCCGCACGGTCGGGGAGGTTTCCGGTGGTGATGTACTCGTAGATGGTGGCGCCAACGCGGTCCCAAATTCGGAAGGTTTCGACACCAGAGAGGAGAGTGTTGGTGGGCCAGCTTGAGAGGTGACGTGGGATATCGAAGTTGGTGATGACGGGTTTATGTTCGGGGGCCGGTGTAGGGGATGTTGAGAATTCACGCAGACGACGTTGTACTTCGAGGTGGATGCGCTCGTTGATGCTGGCCACCAGGGTGGGGTCTATGTGGCTGGGGCCAGACATGGTGCCGTCGGCAACATCGCGTGACGCAGTGACAGTGGGTTCAGGTGAGGCCGGGGAGGTGTCAGGGGTAGGGTCCGTAGGTGCTGCAGGGAATTGGGGCAGTTCAGGTCGATTGGGGCTCATAACCTGTTGGATGTTGACTGCAGGACTTTGGTAGGTTGGTGTAGCAACCGCTAGGGCTACTGTGGGAGCGTCGACGTGGCTGGGTTGCGACGGACGGTCCAGACGGAGAGGTCGTGAGGCGGTGCGGGCGAGGTCTGCTGAGACGGACGCAGCACGGCTGGACGGACTGTTCTCTACCAAAGATTAACTGTCTGGCTAATGTTGGGAAGCGGCAGAGAAGAGGAAGAAAGGCACAGGAGAGCGCGAGTCTGGCAAGGTTCTAGCTAGCGGGCAAGTGAGGGAATTACTGGAAATCACGCGAGCACACTGAGAAGTTCTAAGGGCCAAACTCCAAGTGGGCCATCGAGTCTCTGAGAGATGTCGTGTTGTACAACAAACGCGAAGGGAAACTTGTCTACGCAATCCAGAGTTGTTGAGTGAGGCAATCCGTGATGACAGGCTTCAGGTTGCGAGCAACGGGCACCATTAGTGGGCGATGTTCTGCATGGCCAATGGGTCATGACTCATGAGGTCGGCTGTGGCAAACTGGCTGTGGCGAGGTGGAGGCGTTGGCTTGGCTAGGCTGGAGGGTGTGGACTGACTAAGTCCCGGCGTGGAGGCAGCGGCACACGAGCGTGAGTTGAGCAGGCCGGCGCGGAGGCAAAGGGGGCAGCTCGGCTGCAAAGGTCAAAGGCGCGCGCAAAGGGGGCGGCTTGGCTGAGAGGCCGGCTCGGCTGCAAAGTCAAAGGCGCCGAGAGGGGGGCAGCTTGGCTGAAAATGGTTGGGCCTGGCAAACGGCGGCCCAATGTTGAAGTGTTTGAACGCTTGTAGTAGAATGAAATTCAACATAAAGTTGGATGGGAGCTTGGGAGTCGATGCCCAGCTCCACAAGCAGTTCTTGGAGGTGGCCAGCTTCCTTTGAGGCATGTGAAAGGGCAAGATACTGTAAGGCAAGGCCTTATGACGGGCCACAGGCATTAGAAATAGAGCTTGTGTGCGCCTAGCTTCTTCAGCTCTCTCTTCATCAAGCTGACACCAGAAGCTAGGTGAGTACTGGTGTTCCCTATCTCAGCACTATTGTATCTTATCGAGCTGACACCAGAAGCTAGTTGTAATCCATATAGCTTGCACCTGTCATCCTCAGTCACGAGTGAGGCTCCGCTGTCCGAGACAGCGTGCCTTTCACTTTTTTTTTGACAACGTCAAGTTCATTGGTACCCCAATGATACAGCCTACGCTCATCAGGTCCGGCCGTACTCGAACCATCGAACCAATTGACTAGCCAGGATCATTCAAGTCAAGATGACCCTGCAGCACTAGCAGCCCAGCCCCCCGCCCCCCCCCCCCCCCCCCGAGTCCAGCCCAGCCCTGCCCGCACATGCCGCACCTCCGCAAGAAGATGCAATTCACATGCGCTCCCCCCCAGCCCAGCACAGCACGCCCACCATGTCCACTCCTGTCCCACCCACGCATGTATACAAAGCCAGCAACCCACCTCAGCTGCATCAAACTTTGATGGAGGCTCTTTGGGAATACTTCATGCGCCTGGATTACTACAACCGGCACGTGGCCCGTGTACCCGTCACTTCTGACCACAACAAGATCGAAGGCGCTGGTATGGGGTTGCAAGTCCTGGCGCTCAAAACCTGGTTCTCTCAAGGGTTGAGCAAACACCTTGCTAAACCGTACGCCCAATTCAAGTCGGAGTTGATCCGCCGCACCGTGCCCGCCAATTTTGTCTGGACGCATCTCGAGGTGTTGCCCCGGCAACGCCAAGTGACATAACCCCACAATGTACACACGTTCCAGGACTTCTCCAATCAAATGCGCGTCCTCCAGATGGAGATTGGGTTCCAGGTCGTCTCGGATCAGGAACTCACCAAGCTTGTTCTCCTTGGCACCAATCCCAAGTTGTGCTGACTCCTCTGCACGCATGTCGTCTCGTTGCTAGCTGGATGGTCCAACCTCTCACTCGAGAGACTCGCTCTCGATGCTCCCGCCCCAGCTGTGGTCTCAGAAACCAACGTCTACAGCAATGCACCGGCGGAGCAACCCGGGGAGTTCAATTATCAAGTATTCAAATGGATTGGACGCGAAGAGTGGGGCATTATTGCACAACGCCGAGCGGCCATTGCGACCATAGTTGCCGCACTCCAACAACAGCGGCTGAACACACGACCGACGGCCTTCGCAACGGCAACAATGCTCAAGCACTAAAGTAACAAGGTAATGTTGATAATGGATGAGAAAGAAGCGGCGACCAGCCCCCACCACCACCCCAGCCTCGGGGGGACCCCATCCCCGGCTCACCGCCGAGGAGCGCGCCTACCTAGACGTGAACCATGGGTGCTATCGCTGCCACGCCCTCAATGTGGACCACATGTCGAGCAACTGCCCCCGCTATGCCCCTGCTTCAGGAGCGTCCGCCACCTTGTTGACTCCCCTGTCGACCGCTTCCGCCGCTCGCACTTGTCCTGGTATGGTGGCGGCCATCCAGATGTTCCAAGAAATGGGTGATTCAACCGCATTTGCTGGCCTCAACAGTGACTTGGAAGACAATGATTACTTGTATGCCCCTCGCTTGTTCCCGCCTTTACCCATCTCTCTGTGTGGTGCTCATGGTACCCTCACTGCCTCTGCCCTCGTAGATTCGGGGTCACCTCAAACGTTCCTCAGTGAGGACTTTGTTCAGCAATTGGGATTGGAAAAACGGGCCTTGGAACAGCACACAAAGTACACCCTTGCAATGCAGAACCAAGTTCCCACTGTCTTCACCTGCACACATTTTGTGCAAGTTCCAGTCAAACTGGCTAATGGACGTTGGGCAGCGGGCCCAACATATGCCAAAGTGGCGCCACTTGGGAGGGACCTTGAGCTTATTCTGGGAGGCAACTTCATCTACACGCACAAGATTGACCCAGGTCATTTCCCCCACCCCCACCTCATGTGTAAGAATAACCCAGAGGAGCCAATTGACCTGCTTGAACTATTGTCCCAGCTGTGCGGCACATTGCCCGTGGCCGCTATTGCACCCGTCAACAAAGACAAACAGCTCCGCCTTGCCGCGCTCAACCAGCGCCTGCGCGCGGTTTACGCGGATCGCTTCCCTGACAACATTCCACCGGTTGCCACCTATCAATCCCCGGTGTGACACCATATCAAGCTTGACAACTCGCGCACTGTGATCAACCTGCGCGGCTACCCGGTCGCCAAACGCCACCGCCAGGCATGGTACCTGCTGCTTCAAAAGCACCTTGCAAGTGGCCATCTTTGCCCCTCATGTTTGCCGTACGCGTCACTGGCGTTCATCATCCCCAAGAAGGGCTCGGATGTGGACCCAACCATTGCACCGCAATGGGTGAATGACTACCGCCACCTCAATTGGCACACCATCAAGGACCGCACACCCTTGCCCTTGGCCAATGACATCCTGTTGACGTGCTCCAAAGCGCAGTTCTGGGCCAAGATTGACATGACCAACTCCTTCTTTCAGACCAAGATGGCGGAAGAGGATATAGCAAAGACCGCTGTTTCAACACCCTGGGGTTTGTATGAATGGACGGTCATGCCCATGGGACTCTGCAACGCGCCTGCCACCCACCAGCATCGCGTCAATGACGCCCTGCATGGATTAATTGGCACCATCTGTTTTGTCTACCTTGACAACATCACCATCTTCGCCAATACGCTGGAGGAGCACAAGGCCCGTGTTTGCCAAGTTCTGGACGCCCTGCGCCGAGCCAAACTCTACTGCTCGCCATCAAAGACCAACCTTGCCACCTCAGAGTGTGAGTTTCTTGGCCACATCATCAACCGCTCCAGCGTACACGCCAACCCCAAGAAGATCAAGCACATCCACAACTGGCATCTCCCAGCGACCGTCATGGAACTGAAGGGGTTTCTCGGTTTGGTGCAGTACCTCCGCAAGTTCATTCCAGGCCTTGCCAAGCATACCGCTGCGCTGACTCCGTTGACAATCAAAGGGCTGACATCCATCAACAACCTCTGGACAACTCCAACGGCCTGTCACTTTGAAGCCATCAAGTCCATTGTTATCTCCCTTGACTGCCTACGCCCGCCCAACCACTCTGCCAATGCCATGCCATTCTGGGTGATGACCGACGCCAGTCTTCAAGGTGTTGGAGGTGTGCTCCTGCAGGGCTCACATTGGAAGACCGCACACCCCATTGCCTACTGGTTGTGTCAATACATCCCAGCTGAACGCAACTACCCTATGCACAAGCAGGAACTCCTAGCTATTGTCGAGGCTCTCAAGGAATGGCAAATTGATCTCCTGGGTGGCCATTTTCACATCCTTACCAACCATTCCACACTTGAGCACTTTCAGACGCAGCGCACGGTCATCTCGCGACGCCAGGCACGCTGGCTTGACACCTTGGCCAAATTCGATTACGACCTCCAGTATCTCCCGGGCAGGGAGAACATTGTAGCCAACGCAATGAGCAGGTACTCCTTTCCTGAGCCACTTCCCGTCATTGTGGCCAACATTTCGCAAGTCTTGCTCTTGGATGTTGTCAAGCAGCAAATTGTCAACACGTACAAAACCAACGCATTCTGCCAGCAAGCCCTGAACAACATTGCATCGGTCGCATCGGAGTTCAAGATTATTGACGCATTGCTGTATTTACGGGGCCGGCTTGTCATTCCACTACTAGCCCCGCTCCGTGAGTCCATCCTTCACGATGCTCATGATGCGCTGGGGCACCTAGGTGATGTAAAAATGTACCAGACTGTTATACAGACGTACTTTTGGCTGAACTTGTCCCGCCATGTCAAGCAATACGTGCAACAATGTGACTCATGTCAACAAACCAAGGCCTGTACCACTTGCATTGCGGGCAAGCTTCACTCCCTTCCCGTTCCAGTGCGCCCCATGACGGACCATTGCCAACAAACAAGGGGTTTGACCGTGTCTTGACAATCACCGATCAACTGTCGGGATATGTCCGCCTCATCCCTGCGTGCAAAGCCGACACAGCGGCGGATGTTGCCGACCGCTTTCATGAGGGGTGGCATCGTTTTTCTGGCCTGCCTCAATGCATTGTCTCGGATCGTGACAAGTTGTTCACAAGCAAGTTCTGGTCCGCCCTGCACAAGCATCTGAACATCAAGTTGCAACTTTCCTTGGTGTTCCACCCCGAGACTGACGGGCGCAGCAAGAAGACAAACAAGACCGCATTCCAAATCCTATGCTCGCTTGTCAACAGGGAACAATCCAATAGGGTTGAATGTCTCACCGCTTGTGAGTACGCCATCAACTCATCGGTCAACGTTTCGACGGGGAAGACCCCGTTTGAGCTTGTCCTGGGGTACACACCCACCCTCGCCCCACTTGCCCCTATTGAAGGTGACGAGGAGCTCCCATCGGTTGAGGAGCTGCTCGCACTTTGCTTCCAGTCATCCGAGGAGGCACAAGACCAACTCGCTGTGTCCAAAGTTTGTCAAGCCGCCCAAGCCAACAAGGACCACGCGGATGAACCTTCATGGGCCATTGCGGACCTTGTGCTGCTCAACTCAAGTGACCGCAGGAAGCAACTTCACACCCGCAAGCGCCGCACAGCCAAGCTCATGGACCATTTCAACGGCCCTTATTGCATTGTTGCGGCGCAGCCAGGGATCTCCATGTACACCTTGCAACTCAACAAGGACAATTCTGCAGTACCGTTCTTCCACACGGGCAAGCTCAAGGCCTACCGCTCAAATGATTTGGAATTGTTCCCAAGCCGAGAACCCGCACACCCGGGACTGGTGGACGTAGGTGGAGAACCCAAGTGGGTCATCGAGGACATTGTCAATGAAAGGGTCCGAGTGGGGAAGACTCAATATTTGGTCTCTTGGGTTTCATGGCCATCGGATAGCAATTCATGGGAGCCTGCCGAGGCACTGGAGGACACGGAGGCATTGGACCGTTGGGAACATTGGAACAAGGAATGAGAGTGTTTTTTCAGAGGGGAGCTTTGTGTCAAGGAGGGGAGAGTGTAAGGCAAGGTCTTACAACGGGCCACAGGCATTAGAAATAGAGCTTGCACGCGTTTAGCTTCTTCAGCTCTCTCTTCATCAAGCTGACACCAGAAGCTAGGTGAGTACTGGTGTTCCCTATCTCAGCACTATCATATCTTATCGAGCTGACACCAGAAGCTAGTTGTAATCCATATAACTTGCACCTGTCATCTTTGGTCACCAGTGAGGCTCTGCTGTCCGAGACAGCATGCCTTTCAGATACTCGGCATTGGTGGTGGAGTTGGCCACACAGTTTTGCACTTTGGAGGACCAGGAGATGACGGACCCGGCCAGATGGAAGCTGTACCCCATGGTCAACCGTGACAATGTGGTGCAGGTCCCCCAGTCGGCGTCAGAGTAGCCGGTGAAACCTGAGAACTTGCCTTGTTCGGAGCTGTAGTGCAGGCCTAGATGTGCGGTTCCATGTAAGTACCGAAAGACGGTCTTGATCACCGTCCAGTGTTTGGGTGTGGGACTGGCAGAGAAGCGTGCAAGGTATTTGACAGAATAGGAAATGTCCGGGCAAGTACCGGTGGCGGCGTACAGGAGGCACCCAATGGCCTGCATGTAGCGTGTCCGAGCAATTTTTGACAGCTCCACAAGCGAATGTTCAAGCTGGCGGTTTGGGGCCATCGGCATGGAGGCAGGGCTGCTGTCTGACATGCCAAATTGGCGGAGGATGCTTGTGATGTACGCCTCTTGCGACAGGATGATGGACTTGTTGGCCTGTCGCTTGATTTGGATCCGCAAGATGTACTGGGCTGGGCCAAGTCACTTGATGTTGTATTTTTGTTCCAGGCCATTGAGGATGCGCTCGATCTCATCCTCGGAGGGGCTCACCATCAGCAAGTTGTCAACGTAGAGGGCAACATAGTGGTAGTGGTCGCCATTGTGTCGTACATACACGCAGTGGTCCTTGGCTGTGGCGCGGTAGTTGAGGCTCTTCAGCGTCAAGTCAATGTGCTCGTTCCAGACTCGACCGGCCTGCTTGAGGCCATAGATGGAGCGGTGTAGCTTGAGAACTTTACCGGGCATGTCAACACCCTGTGGGATGCGCATGTAGACGTCCTCTTTGAGATTGCCGTGGAGGTAGGTGTTGTCAACATTGGCCTGATGGACGTGGAGTTTCTTGGCGGCGGCCAGGGCGATGAGAGCTCGGATGGAGGTGAACTTGGCAACCGGAGCAAAGGTCTTGTTGTAATCAATCCCTGGATGCTGGGAGAATCCCTGTGCAAAGTGATCTTGCCAAGTTGATCGCGTTTGGTGCGGAAGATGAATCTGGATCCAAGGAACTTGGCACCAGGGGGCAGTGAGGAGGAGTCGACCAGGGTGAAGCATTTGTACTTGGTGGCAAGGGAGTGGAACTCGTCGGCTGCTGCTTGCCTCCAGATCTTCTCTTTACCTAACTTGACTGCCTGTGACCAATTCTGGGGGTCCTTGGTTGGCCCTTCAAGTTCGACAACCGGTGAACCAGCAGTGGCGGCGGCAAAGGCAGCGGCGTGAGATGGGCATGACAGGAAGTCAATCGGGTTGGCCGAGTTGTCGATCACGTCCGACGCAGGAGGTGACGGCAAGAACTGAGCCCTGGACATGTCGGAAGGGGTGTCAAAGCCATCATTGGACATGTCAATTGTTGTGTTGTTGCTCGCATCGTTCTCAAGTGCGGCAAATCAATTTTGGTGCGCAATGGGTGGGGTTGACAAATGTGGGGCAGCGCGGAAGCCATGTGCAGCGTCAACAAAGGTCCAGTCGCCAGTGGTGGACGTGTCGTGGGGTTTTGGCTGGCCAATTGGGGCATCTTGGGCGGGGAAGACGTTCTCATCAAATCTGACATTGCGGCTCTGGAAGAACAAAGTCGTGGCTGGGTTGTACAGTGTCCAAGCCTTGGAGTTGTTTTTGATGCCAACAAAGATGAATGGTTTGGCCTTGGGGTTGAGTTTTGTCCGCTTGTGCTGAGGGGTGGTGTGCCAGGCGCGGCAGCCAAATGCCCTCAGGTTTGCTGTGCTGGGAGGTTTGCCATACCAGATAGCGTCCGGGATTTTGTGATCAATGGCGCTGTGCGGGCTGAGGTTCTTGGTGTCAACAACGTACCGGAGGGCCTCGCGCCAGAGTTTCATGGGCAGTCCCGAGTGCTGGAGTAAGGCAATCGTCCCCTCGATGATTGTGCGGTTCATCCGTTCAGCTCAGCCATTTTGCTCCGGGGTGTAGGGAATCGTGAGCTGTCTGGTGATGCCGTGACGAGAGCAGTATTCAATGAAGGCCTTGGAAGTGTATTCACCGCCGTTGTCCGTTTGTAACGTGCGGAGCTTGAGGCCGACAAACAATCAAGGTCTGCAACGTCTACTACGTCCCCGACCTTCCGGCCAACCTGATCTCCGTCATGCAGCTGCGACGCGAGCGCGTTTACACCCACTTTGGCAAGAACATCGAGCTCCGTTCCCAAGGTAAACTCATTGGTGTCGCATCACTCATCGCAAACCAGCTCTCGAAACTGGACGCGACCCCAATCCGCAGCATGTTGTCACCGGTTGCAGCCACCGCCATCCCTCTCCTGACTTTGCACCAACAATTCGGCCACCTGTCCCTCCCCAACCTGCGACAAGCGGTCTTGTCAGGTCAACTACAAGGTCAAACATGGACGTATTCACCGGCAGAATGCAAGGCCTTTTCCTGCAACACCTGCAAAGCCGCCAAAGCAACAAGGACACCTTTCCCAATGTCGGACTCTCGCGCTTTGCAACCACTCAAACTGGTCCACTCCAACGTCCTCACTCTGCCCGAACCCGCCACCAATGGGGAACGATATGTTGTCACCTTCATCGACGATTTCTCCCGGAAGACGTGGGTCAGCGCGCTGAGGAACAAGAGTCAGGTCTTTGACACCTTCCAGCGTTGGCACACCATGATCGAGCGCTCGACAGGCCTCAAGCTCCGCACGTTACGAACGGACAACGGCGGTGAATACTGCTCTCGGCACGGCATCATCAAACAGCTCACGATTCCCTACACCCCGGAGCAAAATGGCCGAGCTGAACGGATGAACCGCACGATCATCGAGGGGACGATTGCCTTACTCCAGCACTCGGGACTGCCCATGAAACTCTGGCGCAAGGCCCTCCGGTACGTTGTTGACACCAAGAACCTCAGCCCGCAAAGCGCCATTGATCACAAAATCCCGGACGCTATCTGGTATGGCAAACCTCCCAGCACAGCAAACCTGAGGGCATTTGGCTGCCGCGCCTGGCACACCACCCCTCAGCACAAGCGGACAAAACTCAACCCCAAGGCCAAACCATTCATCTTTGTTGGCATCAAAAACAACTCCAAGGCTTGGACACTGTATGACCCAGCCATGACTTTGTTCTTCCAGAGCCGCGATGTCAGATTTGATGAGAACGTCTTCCCCGCCCAAGATGCCCCAATTGGCCAGCCGAAACCCCACGACACGTCCACCACTGGCGACTGGACCTTTGTTGACGCTGCACATGGCTTCCGCGCTGCCCCACATTTGTCAACCCCACCCATTGCGCACCAAAATTGATTTGCCGCACTTGAGAACGATGCGAGCAACAACACAACAATTGACATGTCCAATGATGGCTTTGACACCCCTTCCGACATGTCCAGGGCTCAGTTCTTGCCGTCACCTCCTGCGTCGGACGTGATCGACAACTCGGCCAACCCGATTGACTTCCTGTCATGCCCATCTCACGCCGCTGCCTTTGCCGCCGCCACTGCTGGTTCACCGGTTGTCGAACTTGAAGGGCCAACCAAGGACCCCCAGAATTGGTCACAGGCAGTCAAGTTAGGTAAAGAGAAGATCTGGAGGCAAGCAGCAGCCGACGAGTTCCACTCCCTTGCCACCAAGTACAAATGCTTCACCCTGGTCGACTCCTCCTCACTGCCCCCTGGTGCCAAGTTCCTTGGATCCAGATTCATCTTCCGCACCAAACGCGATCAACTTGGCAAGATCACTTTGCACAGGGATTCTCCCAGCATCCAGGGATTGATTACAACAAGACCTTTGCTCCGGTTGCCAAGTTCACCTCCATCCGAGCTCTCATCGCCCTGGCCGCCGCCAAGAAACTCCACGTCCATCAGGCCAATGTTGACAACACCTACCTCCACGGCAATCTCAAAGAGGACGTCTACATGCGCATCCCACAGGGTGTTGACATGCCCGGTAAAGTTCTCAAGCTACACCGCTCCATCTATGGCCTCAAGCAGGCCGGTCGAGTCTGGAACGAGCACATTGACTTGACGCTGAAGAGCCTCAACTACCGCGCCACAGCCAAGGACCACTGCATGTATGTACGACACAATGGCGACCACTACCACTATATTGCCCTCTATGTTGACAACTTGCTGATGGTGAGCCCCTCCGAGGATGAGATTGAGCGCATCCTCAACGGCCTGGAACAAAAATACAACATCAAGTGACTTGGCCCAGCCCAGTACATCTTGCGGATCCAAATCAAGCGACAGGCCAACAAGTCCATCATCCTGTCGCAAGAGGCGTACATCACAAGCATCCTCCGCCAATTTGGCATGTCAGACAGCAGCCCTGCCTCCATGCCAATGGCCCCAAACCGCCAGCTTGAACATTTGCTTGTGGAGCTGTCAAAAATTGCTTGGACACGCTACATGCAGGCCATTGGGTGCCTCCTGTACGCTGCCACCGGTACTTGCCCGGACATCTCCTATGCTGTCGGATACCTTGCACGCTTCTCTGCCAGTCCCACACCCAAACACTGGACGGCAATCAAGACTGTCTTTTGGTACTTACGTGGAACCGCACATCTAGGCCTGCACTACAGCTCCAAACAAGGCAAGTTCTCAGGTTTCACCAGTTACTCTGATGCAGACTGGGGAACCTGCACCACATTGTCACAGTTGACCATGGGGTACAGCTTCCATCTGGCCGGGTCCGTCATCTCCTGGTCCTCCAAAGTGCAAAACTGTGTGGCCAACTCCACCACAGACGCCAAGTACCTTGCCCTCTTGCATGCCTCCAAGGAAGCTGGTCACCTCCAAGAACTGTTTATGAAGCTGGGCATTGACACTTGAGCTCCCGTCCAGCTATACGGTGACAACCAAGGCGCCATTGCTCTCACCAAAAACCCCACCCTTCACCACCGGTCCCGTCACATTCACATTTGTGAGCATTTTGTACGCGACCAGGTCAGGCTGGGTACCATTCAAGTTGACTATGTAGACACAAAAACCATGGTTGCCGACATCTTCACCAAGGCACTTGGACCCTTGGTGTTCAAGGTCCATTGTGACAACCTGGGTCTTTGAGGCTCAGTAAGCTTTGAGCAAGGGGGGGTGTTGAATTCCATACACTCTTGCTTAGGTTAATCCCCAGTGTCAGGCAACGTTGGAGGAGATAACGTTGTCTACGCGCAAGAATTGGGGGAGACAAGGGATGTTGACTGAGGCGGTGGCAGTTGAGAAAGGACCAACCAAGGAGGAGTGTCAATCGGAAGGCTTGCAGGAAATCAAGTATAATGGACTTAATTCCAACGATTGATAAGAAGAGGAGGGCCAAAAGATGATGAGCGGACCAGGCTCCAGGGGAAGGTGCTGAAACAAAAGGGAGGGACTGCCCCAGGTGCCAAGGGGACTTAGCCAAATCAAACTACTCCATGAGGCCACCTCAGGGGTAAAAGGAGTGCTCGCGGGAGCACCAGTAAAAACCCTGAGGCCGCGCCTCAGCTAGCAAAAAGATAAAACCAACCAAGAGAAAACTGCGCTTTGGGCGCATCAAACCTGCAAGCATTGAGTGCGCACCCGCGCACCTGACAACTGCGCCATAAGGCCCACAGTGCTTGAAATGAGCCAAGCGTCTGGTCAACTTAACTCTACCTGCACACAAATCTTTTTCGCAAGGTCCCACCTCCCCTTTGTTTTAGTATTCCCGCTTCTCCGTGTTTCTGGTTGTGGCTGGATTATATGTCCTGCCCCCCCTTCTTTCTATGTGCTCCCCGTTTATCACGTATCTTCGCTCCCGATCTTGGGATGTGAAGCGGCAGCAGACTCACTGCCCGTTGGAGTCCGAGTTAGGTGCTCGGCGGGTTTTGATCTGCGCGGCACCCTTTGCGCGCAGGGGTTTGATTTTCACCCATCTGCTTGTCGCCACTGCTTAGAACCTCTTTTAGCCCTTTTGTAGCGGTCCCAGCCAACCCGAAGGATTGCAATTTATGAGCCCCAGTAAAATAAAAAACGCAAATGCTGCATTTGCCATTTACACCAAGGTAGTGGACCTGTTTCGACACAAGCTGTACCCGGGCGGGGGCTTTCATCTCTGGACGCCGCCGACGGATGTGGTTGTCAGCAACAGCGAATACAATCAACGGGGCCGCCCACAACGAGAGCACATTGTGGCATGGTACCGACATGCGATCAATCGATTGAGGTTCACACCAATAGCTCAACTGGTCGCGGCAGTACAAATCAACGGGCCTCCCCGAGTCCGCCCCACCATGCCGCTCGAGTCGATCCTGCCCCATCCAATCAACCCACCGCAGCGCCTTCCAAGACCGGCTCTCCCAGACCAATCAACACAATACAACTTGCTCAGCATGGATTGGCCATACACCATCCGTTGCGTCCGCCAAGTCTCGAATGCAAAGGCCTTCACTGACACGATCACTTTCAGGGACTCGCTGCAGCCGGACGATCTCAAGGGATTCTGGAAGGGGGTCAACTCAAAGGCATTGACGGCAAGGGAACGCGAGGTGTGGTTCAAGCTCGTCAGGAACTTCACCCCGACTCGGAGTCTGCAGTTTCATCAAAAGCACAACGACTTGCCCGCGTGCCTCGTCTGTGGAACACCCAAGGACGATTGGGAGCACTACTTCTTCAACTGCATTGAATCTAGGAACATTTGGATCGCGGCAAGGGGCATGCTCTGCGACGCACTGGGGCTCGACACAATCGACAACGCGCATTACATGGCTGTTCAACGCATGTTCGGACTTCCGAAGCTCAAGGCCAGTCTGCGCGATCAAGAAGGAGCGGGGAGGACGATCAAAATATTCACCGGGCTGGTCTTGGAGATGATCAGCAGCGGGAGGTGGGGGATGCAGAAGTGGGGGACAAGGATGGAGGGTGTTGGGAGGAGGAGGATCATCTTGGAGGAGAGGGCAGTAGAGGCTGGGTTCAACTTTTCCCCCACCACCACACACACACACACACCAAATTCTTGCAACATCATTTTCTCCTACTGTACACTAAATAGCTCGCTTTCCTCTTTCATTTGTTACAGGTTCACCATTGCGGATCATGGACCATCTTGCAATTTGGTGTTGACTCAGTGTGGCTCGCGCTCTTCGGCTTCGGGGTTCTGAGTCAAGGGAGGGATCAGCGGACACAGGCAGAAAGTTGGCTTTGAGGGGCCAGGGACTGCCGAGGGGGAGGTTTTGAGGGACCTTCACCGTGTCTTGTTGTGACTGAGCAGAGACTTGGAGCGTTGAGGCTTGTGGTGGTTGCGTAGTTGTGCTCTTGTCTTCGTCTTGACCGAGTGGGAAGTGGCTGTGGGGTGGGCCTTCTGTTGTTAGTACATTTCTTTTCTTTCTCTTTCTCTCTCTCATTCGTCTCCTGGGGGGAGCAACCACTTGGCTAGGGCATTTGAATCCGAATCTCGGATTGGTGGACTTGGCTCATTTCTCGCACTTTTGCGGGCGGTTTGTGTTATCATTGTAGTCTTCCATCTAGTTTTTCCGTAGGCCAAAACAGGGGGAACAGGAATTGGGGGCAATATGATGAACATTTTCTACAAAAAAATAAATAAAAAAATGCCGATTTTCCCTGATGGGACTTCTCAGAGCGATAGGAAGCGCTTCTGGAGGTGGCTTCATGACCGGTTTGCATCTGCTGTGGAGCAGGACACCCACTGGCGGCTCATGTACGACGTGACGCTGATGCGCAAGAGGCAGCATACTCAGGGTCATGCCTCCTCGCCGATGTGTGTGTTCTGTGGCAACAATGCAGCGGTCATCGAGACGGTGTCACACTACTTTTTTGAGTGCGCGTACTCAACCAGCTTCTGGGGCAGGGTGCTGCGCATTCTGTTTGACAAGCTTGGCATCAAGGATACCAACGTCAATCCGTCGACGTTCACTCCGGAGCAGCTGACTATGGGCCTCCCTCTTTTGCGGGGTTGTGGGAGAACAACCTCAAAATGGATGTGGGTCCGGCTGGCCTGTGCGATCGGCTTCCAGCGGCTGCACCTGCTCCGCTGGCGCATTCATCAGCGGTTTGAGCTGGACAACATTGTGGCCCCTCCCTCGCTCCCCAGTGCGCTCAGAGCATTCAAGCAAGATTTTCTCTCTTGGGCGGGCTTTGTTCCTGGGGCTCGAGATTGGGAGCTGTGAAGACCGAGTTAAGTCCTTCCTTCCCATTCTCCTCCCCTCCTTTCCTCCCTTCCTTTTTGGAGGTTGACTTTTCTGTCAGAAGCTGACTATCTTCAAACCTGTTGCGCAGTGGAAGGCTGCACACCTCTCTCTCTCTACTCTGCGCAATAGCGGTTTTTGTTCTTGGATGGATTGGCAAGCCGGGTCAATCGTCTTTGCGTTGGAGGCTTTGTGAAGTTCTCCCCTCTCCTCCCCCCCCCTTTTCCCTTCCCTTCCTCTTCTTGTTCCTGTTGCTCGGTTGTTGACTACACTTCAGCCACTTCCTCTTTATTTCTAAGCCGTGTGTTGGATTCCGTTGAATAAATTGTTTGTTTGTGTTGGTCAAGATCTACGGCATGGATCGGGAAGAAAGGTTGCCTGTTTTTGGTCAACATCCTCATCAAGGCAAGGCTTGTTTTGTTGTATTGGATCATCTTTTGCTCGGCCCCAACGGCTCAACAGCCAGCACTCAAGATTCAGCCAAGGGAGGACATCAGGCGCTGTTGGGGTGACGAGTAGCTGGGGCTTGGCTGCGGCCTGTTAGTCCCTGGGGAACTCTATCTCTGGCTTCAACCCCCTCCCTTGGCCCCTTGTGTGTGTTCCCCTCCCCCTCCCCTCCTCTCTGTCTTAGTATTCCTGGTTCTCCGTGTTTCCAGACGTGAAGTTTTTTGTATATTCTCCCCCTTTCTTTCTCTAGGCGCTCTTGCCTGGTTTCCAAGTATCTTTGCTCCCACTCTTGGGATGTGAAGTGGCAGCAGTACTCACCACCCATTGGAGTCCGCATTAGGTGCTCAGCGGGTTTTGATCTGCGCCCTTTGCGCACAGGGGTTTGACTTTCACCCAACTGCTTGCCGTTGTTGCTTTATAATCTCTTTTAGCTCTTTTTGTAGCGGTCCGAGCCAACCCAGAGGATAGCAATTTATGAGCCCCCCCCCCCCAAAAAAAAAAGCCGATGACGTTGTCGTCGCCGTCGCGGGCTCGGAGTCACTCAACTTGCTTGACGACCTGGTGCTCGACTGGAGGCTCGCAACCAATGGCCGGCTCAACACTGACAAGACCGTTGTACTACCCATCGGGTGTCGCTGGGAGGCTGGCGATTGTCCGCTCGTCGTCGAGGCCGAGGGCAAGTCGCTTGAGTGGATCGGCCTAGCTTTCGACCCCACCGGCAACACCAAACTCGCCAACGTGAATCTTGTCGCACGGCTCAAAGCGGTGCTTGATTTGGCACGGGACCAAGGGCTCACACACCACACCCGAGCGTTCTATGTCAACCAATACACCATTCCCAAGATTCTGCACATCCTCTCCGCCAACATCCCACCGCTCAAGGTTGTCAAGGAGCTTGATTGCGTTCTCGCCAACTTTGTACGCGGTGGCAAGAGGAGGTTGTGCTATGGCAAGGACATTGTCTTCACACCAAGGTTCAAGGGGGGTCTTGGGGTCATGTGGATGCAGGACGTTGTCGACTTGGTTGCGGCACACATCTGGGACGTGCTTCTTGGCGGTTTGGATGCAATCTGGCAGGGACTTGTGCGCGCGGCAATTATACGAGCCCATCCCGCCCCCAACTTTGACTTGGCAACCGATGCGTGGCCTTGCGACTACACTCCGATCCGAACCAATCTACACCCAAGATGGCAGGCCGTGCTGAAGGTACCATTGATGCACAATGTGCAAGTCAAGCCAAGGACGTTGACGCTTGCGAACTTTCTTGCTCTTCTGATCAAGTTGCACACCCTTCACTACCTACCGGGAGCACCAGCTGTGTCGCGACCACCCTACGATGCCGACTATGCTGCGTTTGCCATTTACGCCAAGGTAGCGGACCTGTTTCAATGTGAGCTGTACCCAGGCGGGGGCTGTCATCTCTGGACGCTGCCGACGGATGTGGTTGTTAGTGACAGGCGACGTTGGAGGGGATGACAACACCTACACACAAAAGACGAGGGAGAGAGCAAAAGAGGGGTCAGCCGAGGCGGCGGCAGTTGACCGAGAGGCAACCGCGGAGGATACGCTGTTGCAAGGCTCGCAGCAAGTCCAGGGTACCGGACTATGGTGGCCAACGAGGTCGAAATGAAGAGGGAGGGAAAACAATCCAAGAAACAGTTGACCAGGCCGGTGGGAAGGTCGAGTCGGCTGGGCGGCGGCAGTCAACCGAGAGCGACCAAGGAGGAGATCCGATCGGAAGGCTTGCAGCAAATCAAGTGTAACGGACTTAATTGCCAGCAAAAGGGTGAAAGAGGGAGGGTACAAGTCATGATGATGAGTGGACCAAGCTCTGGGGGAAAGGTGGCAAAAGCAAAGGGAGGGAACTCCCTCAGGGGCAGAAAGGAATGGGCCAATCACTACACCATGAGGTTGCTTCAGGGGTAAAAAGGATTGCTCGCGGGAGCACCGGTAAAAACCCCAAAGCCGTGCCTTGGCTAGCAAAAAGGAAAACAAACCAAAAAAGCTGATTGCGCTCCAGGCGGATCAAACCCACAACCACCAAGTGCGCGCAAGCATGAGTGGAGCAGGCCGGCGCGGGTGCAGGGGGCAGCTTGGCTGCAAAGGGGGGCCTTGGCTGAGAGGCCGGAGGTGCGCGCAAAGGGGCCGGCTTGGCGGAGAGGCCAGAGGCGCCGAGAGGGGGGCGGCTTTCAACAATGTCAACCCCGCCGGCACATTGGGGGACTTCCTTTGAGTATTGTTGTCAGTGTACTGCTGTGATCCTGACACTTCGACTGCGTTGAATCTAGGAACGTTTGGATCGCGGCAAGGGGCGTGCTCTGCAATGCACTGGGGCTCGACACGATCAACAACGCGCATTACACGGCCGTTCAACGAATGTTTGGACTTCCAAAGCTCAAGGCCAGTCTGTGCGATCAAGAAGGAGCAGGGAGGACGATCGAAATATTCACCGGGCTGGTCTTGGAGATGATCAGCAGCAAAAGGTGGGGGACAAGGATGGAGGGTGTTGGGAGGAGGAGGATCATCTTGGAGGAGAGGTTGAAGCTGAGGGTGGGAGGAGCTTGGGGGAGGAGAGGGCAGTAGAGGCTGGGTTCAACTTTTCCCCCACCACCACACACACACACACACCAAATTCTTGCAACATCATTTTCTCCTACTGTACACTAAATAGCTCGCTTTCCTCTTTCATTTGTTACAGGTTCACTGTTGCGGATCATGGACCATCTTGTGATTTGGCGTTGACTTGGTGTGGCTCGCGCTCTTCTGCTTTGGGGTTCTGAGTCAAGGGAGGGATCAGCGGACACAGGCAGAAAGTTGGCTTTGAGGGGCGAGGGACTGCCAAGGGGGAGGTTTTGAGGGACCTTCACCCCATCTCGTTGTGACTGAGCAGAGACTTGGAGCGTCAAGGGTCGTGGTGGTTGCGCAGTTGTGCTCTTGTCTTTGTCTTGACTGAGTGGGAAGTGGCTGTGGGGTGGGCCTTCTGTTGTTAGTACTTTTCTTTTCTTTCTCTTTCTCTCTCTCATTTGTCTCCTGGGGGGAGCAACCGCTTGGCTAGGGCATTTGAATCCGAATCTTGGATTGGTGGACTTGGCTTGTTTCTTGCATTTTTGCGGGCAGTTTGTGTTATCATCATAGTCTTCCATCTAGTTTTTCCGTAGGCCGAAACAGGGGGAACAGGAATTGGGGGCAATATGATGAACGTTTTCTACAAACAAAGAAAAAAATAATTGACTTTCACTTTCGAAATCACGCCACCCACCACCTTCAAAGCTACAAGTGATACATCAGCCTACATTAGCATGGAGACCGGCGACACTGGCCCACCCCCACCATCGGCGTCCGCGGCGACGAGCATCCCAATTGGGACAAAGGAGACACAAGTCCCTATAGCCGCCGCAACCTACACCACCGCCGCAATTCAAAAGACCAAGCAGACTCCCGAGCAGCAGACCCAACAACAACACCATGCCAAGGCTTTGACCCAAATGTTCGAACTCATGGGTGCTGTACCGGGCAATTGCACCAACCGGTGGTTGCAAGCCACCTTTGCCACCAACGAGTACCCTGTCGCTACCGCTACATCACTCAAGTATTTGGCTCTCAACGCCAATCAATCCATTCAAAACATCTGTGACGTTGCTCTCGACATCACTTTGACCGTCCAAGGCGCCTTGAAGGCCTCTCCTGCGGACAAGGCCGATCTGCTTGGTTGCGTCACGAGACTGCTCTCCCCGCAATTGCCCCTGTGCTTCAACGCCAAGGTCACCCTTCCCAAGCACCTTGCGGTGTTTGCACCCCAGATTAGGGGTATCCAACACTTGTCTTTTGTCAGGGCCGGTGTGGTCAACCACCGTATCTCCATGGGACTTGTTTTGGCAAAGGCATGTGACTTGGCGCTTATGGCCCCACTTGTCAGGATCACAGCAGTACACTGACAACAATACTTGAAGGAAGTCCCCCAATGTGCCGGCGGGGTTGACACTGTTGAAAGCCGCCCCCCTCTCGGTGCCTCCGGCCTCTCCGCCGAGCCGGCCTCTCAGCCAAGCCGGCCCCTTTGCGCGCGCCTCCGGCCTCTCCGCCAAGCCGCCCCCTTTGCACGCACCTCCGGCCTCTCAGCCAAGCCACCCCCTTCGCACGCGCCTCCGGCCTTTGCAGCCGAGCTGCCCCCTTTGCCCGCGCCGGCCTGCTCCACTCATGCTTGCGCGCACTTGGTGGTTGTGGGTTTGATCCGCCTGGAGCGCAATCAGCTTTTTTGGTTTGTTTTCCTTTTTGCTAGCCAAGGCACGGCTTTGGGGTTTTTACCGGTGCTCCCGCGTGCAATCCTTTTTACCCCTGAAGCAACCTCATGGTGTAGTTATTGGCCCATTCCTTTCTGCCCCTGAGGGAGTTCCCTCCCTTTGCTTTTGCCACCTTTCCCCCAGAGCTTGGTCCACTCATCATCATGACTCGTACCCTCCCTCTTTTACCCTTTCACTGGCAATTAAGTCCGTTACACTTGATTTGCTGCAAGCCTTCCAATCGGATCTCCTCCTCGGTTGCTCTCAGTCGACTGCCACCGCCCAGCCCACTCGACCTTCCCACCGGCCTGGTCAGCTGTTTCTTGGATTGTTTTCCCTCCCTCTTCATTTCGACCTCGTTGGCCACCATAGTCCGGTACCCTGGACTTGCTGCGAGCCTTGCAACAGCGTATCCTCCGCGGTTGCCTCTTGGTCGACTGCCGCCACCTCGGTCAACACCTCTTTCGCTCTCTCCCTCGTCTTTTGTGTGTAGGTGTCGTCATCCCCTCCGACGTCGCCTGTCACCACTGGCGCTTACTTGGCACTCTGCAAAGGCCCACCACTTCTACCACAACATGGTCGAGCTGCGTATCAACGTCGGTGTTGCAGCGGTCCCATCCAGGGATGCCATTGTTGACTCTTTTAAATCAATTGTCACCAAAATCACAGCCAAGGGACACCGTTGCGAGCTGGTACAAGTCTTGCGTGTGATCCACGTCGATAACGACTCGGCCGGTGAGTTTTTGGCCTTTATCCGCTTTGACAACAACGCCCTTTTCAAAGCCCCTAACAACACGCTGAAGGAGCTCCTACCGTCAAAGGTCTCTGTAGCCACTAGAGGCAACATGCATACGGCGGTTCATCACGACTACAAACAAGAAGCGGCCTGTGCTTGGTGCCACTTTGTGGGGCATGTGGAGACCTGCATGCTGAAACAGGAGAGGAGGCAGAAGGAAGCAAACAACAACACCGGAAGGCACAGCAAGCACCACAACAACCCAACCAACAAGACCTGCATGCTGAAACAGGAGAGGAGGCAGAAGGAAGCAAACAACAACACCGGAAGGCACAGCAAGCACCACAACAACCCAACCAACAGCAACAACAACAAGAACGACACCACCAGCACCAACAACACCGACAGCAATGCTTCCGAGGTTGTGGCCCCTAGCCACACCCTCGGAACTGACCAACTTGAATTGCGGAACCAATTTGCGGGGCTCAAGGTCAAAGGAGGACAGGAGGATGCAGGAAAGGAGGGCGAGGAAAAGGAGACAAGGATACAGGTGCCAAGGTGGACAACAAGGATTCGGACTTGGATGGGAACGCCGGAGCGGGCATCGACAAGGCGGGAGGCAATGACAAGGACAACAACAAGGACAAACAGGATGACAGCTCGGAGGGAAGCGAACAAAGGGAGGACAAAGGAAACAATGGGGATGACATGATGAAAGATGGAGCAGAGGAGGAGGACGAAGGGACGGAGACAGAGGTGGAAGAAGAGGTCGAGCAGGAACATATTAGATGTTGATGTGCAGGACCTTGGGAGGTTGGTGTAGTGACCGCTGGGGCTACTGTGGGAGCGTCGACGTGGCTGGGTTGCAACGGACGGTCCAGACGGAGAGGTCATGAGGCGGTGTGGATGTGGTCTGCTGAGACAAACGCGGCCCGGCTGGACGGACTGTTCTCTACCAAAGATTAGCTATGTGGCTAATGTTGGGAAGCGGCACAGGAGAGCGCAAGTCTGGCAAGGTTCTAGCTAGCGGGTGAGTGAGGGAATTACTGCAAGTCACGCGAGCACGCTGAGAAGTTCTAAGGGCCAAACTCCAAGTGGGCCATCAAATCTCCAAGAGGTGTTGTGTTGGACAACAAGCACAAAGGGGAAACTTGTCTACACATTCCAGGGTTGTTGAGTGAGGCAATCCGTGACAACAAGCTTCAGGTTGCGAGCAACGGGCATCATGAGTGGGCAATGTTCTGCATGGCCAATGGGTCATGAGGTTGGCTGTAGCAAACTGGCTGTGGCAAGGCGGAGGCGTTGGCTCGGTTAGGCTGAAGGGTGCAGACTGACTAATTCCCGGCGTGGAGGCGGCGGCGCGCAAGCGTGAGTTGAGCAGGCCGGCGCGGAGCAAAGGGGGGCAGCTTGGCTGCAAAGGTTGAAGTTGCGCGCAAAACGGGGCAGCTTGGCCGAGGGGCCGGAGGTGCGCGCGAGGGGGGCGGCTTGGCTGAGAGGCCGGAGGCGCGCGCAAAGGGGGCAGCTTGGTTGAGCGGCCAGCCCGTGTCAGGATCACAGCAATACACTGACAACAATACTCGAAGGAAGTCCCCCAATGTGCCAGCGGGGTTGACATTGTTGAAAGCTGCCCCCCTCTTGGCGCCTCCGGCTTCTCCACCGAGCTGGCCTCTCAGCCAAGCCGCCCCCTTTGCGCGCGCCTCCGGCCTCTCAGCCAAGCTGCCCCCTTTGCGCGCGCCTCCGGCCTTTGCAGCCAAGCTGCCCCCTTTGCCCGTGCCGGCCTGCTCCACTCATGCTTGCGCGCACTTGGTGGTCATGGGTTCGATCCGCCTGGAGCACAATCAGCTTTTTTGGTTTGTTTTCTTTTTGCTAGCCGAGGCACGGCTTTGGGGTTTTTACCGGTGCTCCCGCAAGCAATCCTTTTTACCCCTGAAGCAACCTCATGGTGTAGTTATTGGCCCATTCCTTTCTGCCCCTGAGGGAGTTCCCTCCCTTTGCTTTTGCCACCTTTCCCCCAGAGCTTGGTCCACTCATCATCATGACTTGTACCCGCCGCCCAGCCCACTCGACCTTCCCACCGGCCTGGTCAGCTGTTTCTTGGATTGTTTTCCCTCCCTCTTCATTTCGACCTCGTTGGCCACCATAGTCCGGTACACTGGACTTGCTGCAAGCCTTGCAACAGCGTATCCTCCGCAGTTGCCTCTCGGTCGACTGCCGCCGCCTTGGTCGACACCTCTTTCGCTCTCTCCCTCGTCTTTTGTGTGTAGGTGTCGTCATCCCCTCCGACGTCGCCTGTCAGCCCGGCTGCAAAGTTGAAGGCGCCGAGAAGGGGGCAGCTTGGCTAAAGGGGTCGGACCTGGCAAACGGCAGCCCAATGTTGAAGTGTTCGAACACTTGTAGTAGAATGAAATTCAACAGAACAGGGGGTACAGAACAGCATCATGATCATTGACGACAACCAAACAACAATCACCACGGTTTCCCGCAAGTTGACTCCTCAGAGTCCCTTGTGGCCTCCACTATCTCCTGAGATGTTGGCAAAGTCGCTGCGCAAGGGTGCGGAGTGGGACCAAGCTAATGCTGAAGCTGCTGCACGTGTCCAAGCAGAAAAGGAGGCAATCATCAACGCCCAACTCAATGCAGAGGAACCGCTTGTTTGCCACCAATTTGCAGAGTGGGGTCAGGAAGATGGACAACTGCAATTCATCAACATTTGTGGCACCGGCTCCGGGTTGAACAAGAAGATGAAGAGGTCACAAGCGGTGGCCAATCTCAGCAATCCGAGCGACAACCCGGTTGATATCAAGCGCGTTCTGAACAGGGTCAAAGGTCAAGCAGGAAAGGAGGTAGCGGGTCAGGGGAAGAGGGTGACAAGGTCGATGTCGGCGGCGGTGGCAATGCAGGTCGAGGGGGCCAAGGCAAAAGCGGAGAAGGGTAAAGGGGTGGAGGAGGAGAAGCGCTGGTCCAACCCCAAGCCCGAGGATGACATTCTCCCCAAATTCCCAGTCTTTGAGGACAACACTACCGCCAAGAGCACGTCTACATCGTCTACCCAATAATGATCAAGCACACCATCACCAGCTGGAACGCGAGGAGGTGCATGGGGATCCCGGAAAAGTGACGCAACATTTACACCTATTTATCAACATTCAAAGCATCCGCCATTCTACTACAAGAACACTTCATCAAACCGGAACTCTGGCAATGTATCAAGGACGAGTACGAGGGCAAGGTCTTCATCAGCAAACACTGTCTGACTCTGATCCCCACCAACTCACCCCTGATCGACGCCGAGATTTTGCGCACCCACTCTGACAGGCGACGTCGGAGGGGATGACAACACCTACACACAAAAGACGAGGGAGAGAGCGAAAGAGGTGTCGACCAAGGCGGCGGCAGTTGACCGAGAGGCAACTGCGGAGGATACGCTGTTGCAAGGCTTGCAGCAAGTCCAGTGTACCGGACTATGGTGGCCAACGAGGTCGAAATGAAGAGGGAGGGAAAACAATCCAAGAAACAGCTGACCAGGCTGGTGGGAAGGTCGAGTCGGCTGGGCGGTGGCAGTCGACTGAGAGCAACCGAGGAGGAGATCCGATTGGAAGGCTTGCAGCAAATCAAGTGTAACGGACTTAATTGCCAGTGAAAGGGTAAAAGAGGGAGGGTACAAGTGATGATGATGAGTGGACCAAGCTCTGGGGGAAAGGTGGCAAAAGCAAAGGGAGGGAACTCCCTCAGGGGCGGAAAGGAATGGGCCAATAACTACACCATGAGGTTGCTTCAGGGGTAAAAAGGATTGCTTGCAGGAGCACCGGTAAAAACCCCAAAGCCGTGCCTCGGCTAGCAAAAAGAAAACAAACCAAAAAAGCTGATTGTGCTCCAGGCGGATCGAACCCATGACCACCAAGTGCGCGCAAGCATGAGTGGAGCAGGCCGGCACGGGCAAAGGGGGCAGCTTGGCTGCAAAGGCCGGAGGCGCGCGCAAAGGGGGCAGCTTGGCTGAGAGGCTGGAGGTGTGCGCAAAGGGGCCGGCTTGGCTGAGAGGCCGGAGGCGCTGAGAGGGGGGCGGCTTTCAACAATGTCAACCCCGCCGGCACATTGGGGGACTTCCTTCGAGTATTGTTGTCAGTGTACTGCTGTGATCCTGACAGACACACTCGGCACTCGATGGACAAATCCTGGTCACCTCCTTTCGACTTTGAGGCGACATCCGGATACTCGAGATCAACAACATTTACACACCAGTCGATACAAAACAATGACTCACATTCTTTGACAAACTACATTTCAACAGGACGCAGAGCACCCACCTTCAACTCCTCGGCGGCAATCTCAACGACTGCCCGCTGCCGGCGATCGATTGGCGGAACCAAGGTCGGCATGGCCATCACTGGCCAATCCTGATCGGCAAGCTCGACTTGCCCTACACCAACTGCATACAATTCAAACACCCGCTCACACCATCTTTCACTCGACCCAACATCGTCCGCAAGCGACCAAAGTCCTTTTCACGACTTGACTACTTCCTTCTGCCGCGCACCCACCAAAAGCGACTCGTCCAAGCCTCGACGATCTACGACCACCCCAAGGACCTTTTGGATCACCAACCGGTCTTGATTGTCCTAGTTCTCTTGGACAAGCAAGGAGACGCGGCTCAAACCAATTACATTGTATCAAAGCGGCAACCTTCAAGACGGCGGAGTTCCAGGGGATGTTGGTGGTGAATTGCATTCTGTCAAGCCTTTGAACACTTCAACTTTGGCCACCGTTTGCCGGACTCGGCCCGCCAAATTTCGCCTTGCGCACCTGCCTTTGCCCCAGCGCCTTTGCCTCGCGCACCTTCCGCCTTTGCAGCCAGGCCGCTTCCTCAAATCTCGCTCCGCGCACTTCATGTGAAGAGTCCACTCTCAGCTCGACAGGGGCGCCTCGGTCGGTGCGCGCGCTCGCTAGCCCGCCCTCTGCGGTGGGGACTTAGGCGCGCGCGACTGCCTCAGCACGCCGGCACCGGCGGATTTACACGCGCGCTCGCTAGCCCGCCCCCCTTTTGGTGGGGACTTAGACGCGCGCGACTGCCTCAGCGCGACAGGAATTTCACCCGCGCCTGGGCCTATCCCAGCGCGGACCCCCTTTCTGTTTCTTAGCTTCCTTCTCATCACTTCTGTTCAACTCACAACCTCTCCTGACAGTAGTGGTGATCGTCTCATAGGTTATAAGCCCACGAGCTACCAGCTGGCATGGCCACGACATCACCCCTTGCGACGGGAACCAACCCGGCACTTGCCCCCAACCAGCTTGCATCCCTTGCAGCGCTGCTGTCGGGTCTCGCCGCGGCCGCTCCTGGCACCGCCACACCCGCCACGTCGACCGGCACCACTCGCACCGCCTTCCCCAAGCACGCACACTTGGATGGGCCAAAGACATTTGCAAACTGGACACGCCAGCTTCGCCTGTGCCTAGCGGACGACATCCGCTCGTACGTCCTCGACGGCATCGTACCCGACGACTGGACACCTTCGCAACGCTCCACTCGCGACGTTGTGGCTCGCGAGATCCTTGCGAACTCGATTGACTCAGCCGAAGTCTTGGCAGTCCTCGACAAGATCCCGACCGCCGACCTAACAGCGCCCAAGATCTACTCGACGCTGAAATCGCGGTATGCCCCTGATGCCGCCACTTGCACACTCAAGCTCTTCTCGCGACTCTGGGGTTTTTGTCCCATGCCCGGCACGGTTGGCGAATTTGACGGGTGGATCATGGAATTCAAAGCCATTGCGCAAGAGATTATCAATACGAAGACGACTATCAACGATGTCCTTGCCACACTTTTACTCGCAATCGCCCACCCGTCCCTCAAGAGTTTCAAGGCGACATTCACCGACAAACAGCGCACGCAGCGAACCCTCCCCGACATTGATTCGCTTGCCGACCGTATGCGAGTTCAACTCCGGTCAACAAACATCCCCAGCACCCAATCGGCCCTTCTTGCCTCGTTGTCGTCACGTTCTACCCGTCCCAAGTGTCTCGCCTGCCGCAGCCCTTCGCACCGAGTCGTGGAGTGCCCTACGAGGGCGCAACACCCGCCGCCAGGACCCTGTCGTACCTGCAAGAAGAAGGACCATTGGTCCCTTGACTGCAAGAACACTTCCGAGGACGCCAAAAAGCCCGATACAGCCAACTCGCAACACCATGTAGGATGTCTCGCCACCGGCCTTCTCGCTCATCGTTGCCAGCTTCACAACCAGTCTTTCATCGTTGACTCGGGCGCCACTTCGCACATGGTCTCGGACAAGTCCCTGTTCACGACCTATCGCCGCATCGCTCCCACAAAGATTGGTGGCATTGCAGGGGGTATCAACGCCATCGGAACGGGAAACATTGCCTTCGTTGCCACCTCGGGTCATCCAATCACGCTTACCGGTGTGCTACACACTCCGGGCCTGCCCGTCAACCTTCTCTTGGTCTCACGTCTCTGCGACACCGACAACGTCCGCGTCGCTTTCACAAGACACAGCATACACATTGACAAAGACGGCAACGACATCGCTGAAGGCGCAAGGCTTGACAAAGGGCTCTACTTACTGGACGCTGATCATTCCACATGTCAGCAACTTGCTCTCCTTTCTCGCTCACAGTCTTCCGTGCCCTTGCTGACTCTCCACCGCTGCCTTGGACATCTCGCACCGTCTTCCATACAGAAGATGGTTGCCGCTGGTTTGCTGGAGGGTCTCGGGGCCGGATACAGTGACGAAGAGGTAGAGAAGTTTGTCTGCAATGCTTGCCTCAGCGCAAAGGGCCATCGTCTTCTGTTTCCCGATTCGGACTCGCACTCCTCAGAGAGACTCGGCCTTGTACACAGCGATGTGCTTTCCTTCCCCGAGCGGTCCTTAACTGGCAAACGGTACCTACCCACATTCCTCGACAATGAATTCCCCGGGTTACATGGCGACCTCACCAAGCAAGACGACAACACGTACTTTGTCAGCGCCCCCATCACCAAACTCCAGGCCACAGTCAAGACGAGGACCCCACTAGTAAGGTCGGCGCACATGGACGTCTCATCCCCCCTTGATGATTCTAC
Source organism: Microbotryum violaceum (assembly GCA_022506055.1). Classification (NCBI taxonomy): domain Eukaryota; kingdom Fungi; phylum Basidiomycota; class Microbotryomycetes; order Microbotryales; family Microbotryaceae; genus Microbotryum; species Microbotryum violaceum. The sequence continues at coordinate 1,904,407 of JAKMXP010000004.1, read as the reverse complement.
CATGAGCGCCATTGACGTGGCCCCAGGGTACACTGGCGGAACCTTACTTAACTCCACAGATGCCGAATTGCCCTCGCCACCATTGCCTGCGCCGTCCTTGTCACCGTCGCCCGCGCCGCCCTCGTTGTTGTTGGCTGCGTCATTGTCACCCTCGGCCTTACCGACCAACTCTGAAGACTCCGCCGATCCCCTCGACCTCATTGGCTCACAGCCCATGGTCCGCCTTGACCCACTGGACGTGCACCGCCCGGACTTCAACATGTACCGCAAGCCAGCATCAGCTGAGGAGTCGCCCGACAAACTCGACCTCATTGGGTGCCACTCTCGCAACAAATCACCGGACGAAATCGATTTCCTCACCCAACATCACCGCGCTTTCATTGCAACCGACAACGACATCTCCGACGCGGAGGCCATCCAGCCAGTCAAGTCCATCACAAGCGACCCACAGACCTGGCGTGAGGCAATGTCTAGTGACAAGCGTGAGGTATGGGCAACGGCCGCCACCGACGAGTTCAACTCCATGCGCGACGACTTCAAGGTCTCCACCATCGAGGATCGATCCACGATGCCAGCGGGTGCGACCATCGTCACATCCAAGTTCGTCTGGAAAACGAAGCGGAACGCACTCGGCAAAGTCACCGGAGACAAGGCCCGCCTCGTGGCGCAGGGCAATCGGCAACGCGACGGCATCGACTTCAACGAAACGTTTGCACCGGTCGCACGCTTCTCCTCGATACGCTCACACCTCGCGCTGGCGGCCGCCAACGGCCTGCATGTGCACCAGGCGGACATCGACAAAGCCTACCTCCATGGTGACCTTGATCACAACATCTTATGAGACGATCACCACTACTGTCAGGAGAGGTTGTGAGTTGAACAGAAGTGATGAGAAGGAAGCTAAGAAACAGAAAGGGGGTCCGCGCTGGGATAGGCCCAGGCGCGGGTGAAATTCCTGTCGCGCTGAGGCAGTCGCACGCGTCTAAGTCCCCACCAAAAGGGGGGCGGGCTAGCGAGCGCGCGCGTAAATCCGCCGGTGCCGGCGCGCTGAGGCAGTCGCGCGCGCCTAAGTCCCCACCGCAGGGGGTGGGCTAGCGAGCGCGCGCACCGACCGAGGCGCCCCTGTCGAGCTGAGAGTGGACTCTTCACCCCCCCCCCCCCCCCCCCCCCCCCCCCCCCCCCCCCCACGCGAATGCGAGGCGGACCCAAGCCGTGGGTGTCGAGTGCCAAGGCCAAGGGCATAGCAGTGCTTCGAGAACACCTTAGGGCCGAGAGCCTTGGTGAAGATGTCGGCCACCATGTCGCTGGTTCCCACATGCGAGAGAGAAATGTCGCCCCAATTTACCATATCCCGAACGAAATGCTGGCGCAAGCGTATGTGCCAAGTGCCGGAGACGCGGACCGGGTCGTGTGCAACTGCTGCAGCGGCTTCGTTGTCAGTAAAGATGTGAGCCGGTGCAACAGGATGGACATGGAGCTCTTCGAGCAGCTGACTGAGGTAAATCCCCTCCTTTCCAGCATGCAAGAGGGCAAGGTATTCAGCGTCGGTGGTGGAATTGGCGACTCGAGATTGACGTTTGGACGACCAGGACACGGCGGATCCGGCAATGTAGAAGACGTAGCCCATGGTGGACATCGACGTATCGACGCAGGCCCCCCAATTCGCGTCGGAGTATCCTACCGCGCCCGTAATGCGCGTCTTGCCGCGAGCATAGAGCAGTTCATCGCGATACGTGGCCCGGAGATAGCGTAGGATGTGCTTGACCGCAATCCAATGACGACGTCCGGGATTGTTAGCGAAGTGGGCCAGGTAGGACACGGCGAAGGCGATGTCGGGGCGGGTGCCGAGCGAAATGTAGAGGAGCGAGCCGATAGCCTGCAGATACCATGACCTGATCCGTTTGGTGCCTTGACCCGGGATGGCGGTGAGCGAAAGGCCGGGAGTCATCGGGACTGTAGTGCCGCGAGTCGTAGTGTCGAAGTGGAACCGAGCGAGCACGTCCATGATGTACCGTTCCTGGGACAGAGCGATAGAACCGTCATCGAGCCGCCTTATCTGGATGCCGAGGATGTACTCTGCCGGGCTGAGGCGCTTGACTCCATAGCGTTGTTCCAGGCCCGCAAGGACACATTCGATTTCGGCCAGGTCCGGGCTGACTATCAGAAGGTCGTCAACGTACAGCGCAATGTAGTGTGGGTGTCCCCGATTGTCGAGCCGAGAGTATACGCAGTGATCGGTGCCCGTCGCCGTGTAACCGAGGTTGCGAAGCGAAGCGTCAATGTGTCGATTCCAGATTCGGCCGGCCTGTTTGAGCCCGTAGATGGAGCGTCGCAGACGAAGCACCTTGTCGCTGGGAAGGTCGAAACCGCGCGGCGCCGTCATCCAGATGTCGTGATCAAGGTCACCATGGAGGTAGGCTTTGTCGATGTCCGCCTGGTGCACATGCAGGCCGTTGGCGGCCGCCAGCGCAAGGAGAAGCGTGCGACCGGTGCAAACGTTTCGTTGAAGTCGATGCCGTCGCGTTGCCGATTGCCCTGCGCCACGAGGCGGGCCTTGTGTCCAGTGACTTCGCCGAGTGCGTTCCGCTTCGTTTTCCAGACGAACTTGGATGTGACGATGGTCGCACCCGCTGGCATCGTGGATCGATCCTCGATGGTGGAGACCTTGAAGTCGTCGCGCATGGAATTGAACTCGTCGGTGGCGGCCGTTGCCCATACCTCACGCTTGTCACTAGACATCGCCTCACGCCAGGTCTGTGGGTCGCTTGTGATGGACTTGACTGGCTGGATGGCCTCCGCGTCGGAGATGTCGTCGTCGGTTGAAATGAAAGTGCGGTGATGGCGGGTGAGGAAATCGATTTCGTCCGGTGATTTGTCGCAAGAGTGGCACCCAATGAGGTCGAGTTTGTCGGGCGACTCCTCAGCTGATGCTGGCTTGCAGTACATGTCGAAGTCCGGGCGGTGCACGTCCAGTGGGTCAAGGCGGACCATGGGCTGTGAGCCAATGAGGTCGAGGGGATCGGCGGAGTCTTCAGAGTCGGTCGGTAAGGCCGAGGGTGACAATGACGCAGCCGACAACGACGAGGGCGGCGCGGGCGACGGTGACGAGGACGGCGCAGGCAATGGTGGCGAGGGCGATTCGGCATCTGTGGAGTTAAGTAAGGTTCCGCCAGTGTACCCTGGGGCCACGTCAACGGCGCTCATGGTAGAATCATCAAGGGGGGATGAGACGTCCATGTGCGCCGACCTTACTAGTGGGGTCCTCGTCTTGACTGTGGCCTGGAGTTTGGTGATGGGGGCGCTGACAAAGTACGTGTCGTCGTCTTGCTCGGTGAGGTCGCCATGTAACCCGGGGAATTCATTGTCGAGGAATGTGGCATTTCTGCCAAGTGTAATCTTCTGTGTTGTGGTGTCGTAGAAGCGGAAGGCTTTTGAAGTCAGGTCGTAGCCGGTGAAGAGAACGCAAACCGCCTTTGGGTCGAGTTTGGAGCGAAGTTCGGGCGCGACTGTGAGCCAAGCTGTACAGCCAAACGGGTGAAGCGCTGAGGCAGTGGTGTGGTCACCTTGCCAGACCGAGTTCGGTGTTGCCTTGTCCAGGGCTGAGTGTTGACACAGATTCTTGCAGTAGACGAAATAAGCTGCAGCCTCCTCCCAGAACGTCTTGGGTAGGTGGGCGTCAGCAAGGAGGGCAAGGATGCCTTCGACAATGGAACGATTGACCCGCTCTGCACGACCGTTCTGTTGAGGCGTTCGTGGGATAGAGTATTGTCGACGTGTGCCTCGGGCCTTGCAGAATTCCGTGAACGCTCTTGAACAATATTCGCCACCGTTGTCGGTTTGGAGGACCTTCAGCGTCGCACCTGTTTCAAGCTCGACCTCGGCAAGCCAAGTCTTGAACACGCCGAACACTTCGCTTTTGTGTCCGATCACGTAGGCCCAGAGTTTGCGGGAGTAATCGTCGAGGAACGTGACAAGGTACCGTTTACCAGTTAAGGACCGCTCGGGGAAGGAAAGCACATCGCTGTGTACAAGGCCGAGTCTCTCTGAGGAGTGCGAGTCCGAATCGGGAAACAGAAGACGATGGCCCTTTGCGCTGAGGCAAGCATTGCAGACAAACTTCTCTACCTCTTCGTCACTGTATCCGGCCCCGAGACCCTCCAGCAAACCAGCGGCAACCATCTTCTGTATGGAAGACGGTGCGAGATGTCCGAGGCAGCGGTGGAGAGTCAGCAAGGGCACGGAAGACTGTGAGCGAGAAAGGAGAGCAAGTTGCTGACATGTGGAATGATCAGCGTCCAGTAAGTAGAGCCCTTTGTTGAGCCTTGCGCCTTCAGCGATGTCGTTGCCGTCTTTGTCAATGTGTATGCTGTGTCTTGTGAAAGCGACGCGGATGTTGTCGGTGTCGCAGAGATGTGAGACCAAGAGAAGGTTGACGGGCAGGCCCGGAGTGTGTAGCACACCGGTAAGCGTGATTGGATGACCCGAGGTGGCAACGAAGGCGATGTTTCCTGTTCCGATGGCGTTGATACCCCCTGCAATGCCACCAATCTTTGTGGGAGCGATGCGGCGATAGGTCGTGAACAGGGACTTGTCCGAGACCATGTGCGAAGTGGCGCCCGAGTCAACGATGAAAGACTGGTTGTGAAGCTGGCAATGATGAGCGAGAAGGCCGGTGGCGAGACATCCTACATGGTGTTGCGAGTTGGCTGTATCGGGCTTTTTGGCGTCCTCGGAAGTGTTCTTGCAGTCAAGGGACCAATGGTCCTTCTTCTTGCAGGTACGACAGGGTCCTGGCGGCGGGTGTTGCGCCCTCGTAGGGCACTCCACGACTTGGTGCGAAGGGCTGCGGCAGGCGAGACACTTGGGACGGGTAGAACGTGACGACGACGAGGCAAGAAGGGCCGATTGGGTGCTGGGGATGTTCGTTGACCGGAGTTGAACTCGCATACGGTCAGCAAGCGAATCAATGTCGGGGAGGGTTTGCTGCGTGCGCTGTTTGTCGGTGAATGTCGCCTTGAAACTCTCGAGGGATGGGTGGGCGATTGCAAGTAAAAGTGTGGCAAGGACATCGTTGATAGTCGTCTTCGTATTGATAATCTCTTGCGCAATGGCTTTGAATTCCATGATCCACCCGTCAAATTCGCCAACCGTGCCGGGCATGGGACAAAAACTCCAGAGTTGCGAGAAGAGCTCGAGTGTGCGAGTGGCGTCGTCAGGGGCATACCGCGATTTCAGCGTCGAGTAGATCTTGGGCGCTGTTAGGTCGGCGGTCGGGATCTTGTCGAGGACTGCCAAGACTTCGGCCGAGTCAATCGAGTTCGCAAGGATCTCGCGAGCCACAACGTCGCGAGTGGAGCGTTGCGAAGGTGTCCAGTCGTCGGGTACGATGCCATCGAGGACGTACGAGCGGATGTCGTCCGCTAGGCACAGGCGAAGCTGGCGTGTCCAGTTTGCAAATGTCTTTGGCCCATCCAAGTGTGCGTGCTTGGGGAAGGCGGTGCGAGTGGTGCCGGTCGACGTGGCGGGTGTGGCGGTGCCAGGAGCGGCCGCGGCGAGACCCGACAGCAGCGCTGCAAGGGATGCAAGCTGGTTGGGGGCAAGTGCCGGGTTGGTTCCCGTCGCAAGGGGTGATGTCGTGGCCATGCCAGCTGGTAGCTCGTGGGCTTATAACCTATGAGACGATCACCACTACTGTCAGGAGAGGTTGTGAGTTGAACAGAAGTGATGAGAAGGAAGCTAAGAAACAGAAAGGGGGTCCGCACTGGGATAGGCCCAGGCGCGGGTGAAATTCCTGTCGCACTGAGGCAGTCGCGCGCGTCTAAGTCCCCACCAAAAGGGGGGCGGGCTAGCGAGCGCGCGCGTAAATCCGCCGGTGCCGGCGTGCTGAGGCAGTCGCGCGCGCCTAAGTCCCCACCGCAGAGGGCGGGCTAGCGAGCGCGCGCACCGACCGAGGCGCCCCTGTCGAGCTGAGAGTGGACTCTTCACATGAAGTGCGCGGAGCGAGATTTTTGGAAGCGGCCTGGCTGCAAAGGCGGAAGGTGCGCGAGGCAAAGGCGCTGGGGCAAAGGCAGGTGCGCAAGGCGAAATTTGGCGGGCCGAGTCCGGCAAACGGTGGCCAAAGTTGAAGTGTTCAAAGGCTTGACAGAATGCAATTCAACACCAACATCCCCTGGAACTCCGCCGTCTTGAAGGTTGCTGCATTGATACAATGTAATTGGTTTGATGTTGTTGGTAAACTGTTGTTGGGTTGAGCCGCGTCTCCTTGCTTGTCCAAGAGAACTAGGACAATCAAGACCGGTTGGTGATCCAAAAGGTCCTTGGGGTGGTCGTAGATCGTCGAGGCTTGGACGAGTCGCTTTTGGTGGGTGCGCGGCAGAAGGAAGTAGTCAAGTCGTGAAAAGGACTTTGGTCGCTTGCGGACGATGTTGGGTCGAGTGAAAGATGGTGTGAGCGGGTGTTTGAATTGTATGCAGTTGGTGTAGGGCAAGTCGAGCTTGCCGATCAGGATTGGCCAGTGATGGCCATGCCGACCTTGGTTCCACCAATCGATCACCGGCAGCGGGCAGTCGTTGAGATTGCCGCCGAGGAGTTGAAGGTGGGTGCTCTGCGTCCTGTTGAAATGTAGTTTGTCAAAGAATGTGAGTCATTGTTTTGTATCGACTGGTGTGTAAATGTTGTTGATCTCGAGTATCCGGATGTCGCCTCAAAGTCGAAAGGAGGTGACCAGGATTTGTCCATCGAGTGCCGAGTGTGTCTGTCAGGATCACAGCAGTACACTGACAACAATACTCAAAGGAAGTCCCCCAATGTGCCGGCGGGGTTGACATTGTTGAAAGCCGCCCCCCTCTCGGCGCCTCCGGCCTCTCAGCCAAGCCGGCCCCTTTGCGCACACCTCCAGCCTCTCAGCCAAGCTGCCCCCTTTGCGCGCGCCTCCGGCCTTTGCAGCCAAGCTGCCCCCTTTGCCCGTGCCGGCCTGCTCCACTCATGCTTGCGCGCACTTGGTGGTCATGGGTTCGATCCGCCTGGAGCACAATCAGCTTTTTTGGTTTGTTTTCTTTTTGCTAGCCGAGGCACGGCTTTGGGGTTTTTACCGGTGCTCCTGCAAGCAATCCTTTTTACCCCTGAAGCAACCTCATGGTGTAGTTATTGGCCCATTCCTTTCCGCCCCTGAGGGAGTTCCCTCCCTTTGCTTTTGCCACCTTTCCCCCAGAGCTTGGTCCACTCATCATCATCACTTGTACCCGCCGCCCAGCCCACTCGACCTTCCCACCGGCCTGGTCAGCTGTTTCTTGGATTGTTTTCCCTCCCTCTTCATTTCGACCTCGTTGGCCACCATAGTCCGGTACACTGGACTTGCTGCAAGCCTTGCAACAGCGTATCCTCCGCAGTTGCCTCTCGGTCGACTGCCGCCGCCTTGGTCGACACCTCTTTCGCTCTCTCCCTCGTCTTTTGTGTGTAGGTGTCGTCATCCCCTCCGACGTCGCCTGTCAGCCCGGCTGCAAAGTTGAAGGCGCCGAGAAGGGGGCAGCTTGGCTAAAGGGGTCGGACCTGGCAAACGGCAGCCCAATGTTGAAGTGTTCGAACACTTGTAGTAGAATGAAATTCAACAGAACAGGGGGTACAGAACAGCATCATGATCATTGACGACAACCAAACAACAATCACCACGGTTTCCCGCAAGTTGACTCCTCAGAGTCCCTTGTGGCCTCCACTATCTCCTGAGATGTTGGCAAAGTCGCTGCGCAAGGGTGCGGAGTGGGACCAAGCTAATGCTGAAGCTGCTGCACGTGTCCAAGCAGAAAAGGAGGCAATCATCAACGCCCAACTCAATGCAGAGGAACCGCTTGTTTGCCACCAATTTGCAGAGTGGGGTCAGGAAGATGGACAACTGCAATTCATCAACATTTGTGGCACCGGCTCCGGGTTGAACAAGAAGATGAAGAGGTCACAAGCGGTGGCCAATCTCAGCAATCCGAGCGACAACCCGGTTGATATCAAGCGCGTTCTGAACAGGGTCAAAGGTCAAGCAGGAAAGGAGGTAGCGGGTCAGGGGAAGAGGGTGACAAGGTCGATGTCGGCGGCGGTGGCAATGCAGGTCGAGGGGGCCAAGGCAAAAGCGGAGAAGGGTAAAGGGGTGGAGGAGGAGAAGCGCTGGTCCAACCCCAAGCCCGAGGATGACATTCTCCCCAAATTCCCAGTCTTTGAGGACAACACTACCGCCAAGAGCACGTCTACATCGTCTACCCAATAATGATCAAGCACACCATCACCAGCTGGAACGCGAGGAGGTGCATGGGGATCCCGGAAAAGTGACGCAACATTTACACCTATTTATCAACATTCAAAGCATCCGCCATTCTACTACAAGAACACTTCATCAAACCGGAACTCTGGCAATGTATCAAGGACGAGTACGAGGGCAAGGTCTTCATCAGCAAACACTGTCTGACTCTGATCCCCACCAACTCACCCCTGATCGACGCCGAGATTTTGCGCACCCACTCTGACAGGCGACGTCGGAGGGGATGACAACACCTACACACAAAAGACGAGGGAGAGAGCGAAAGAGGTGTCGACCAAGGCGGCGGCAGTTGACCGAGAGGCAACTGCGGAGGATACGCTGTTGCAAGGCTTGCAGCAAGTCCAGTGTACCGGACTATGGTGGCCAACGAGGTCGAAATGAAGAGGGAGGGAAAACAATCCAAGAAACAGCTGACCAGGCTGGTGGGAAGGTCGAGTCGGCTGGGCGGTGGCAGTCGACTGAGAGCAACCGAGGAGGAGATCCGATTGGAAGGCTTGCAGCAAATCAAGTGTAACGGACTTAATTGCCAGTGAAAGGGTAAAAGAGGGAGGGTACAAGTGATGATGATGAGTGGACCAAGCTCTGGGGGAAAGGTGGCAAAAGCAAAGGGAGGGAACTCCCTCAGGGGCGGAAAGGAATGGGCCAATAACTACACCATGAGGTTGCTTCAGGGGTAAAAAGGATTGCTTGCAGGAGCACCGGTAAAAACCCCAAAGCCGTGCCTCGGCTAGCAAAAAGAAAACAAACCAAAAAAGCTGATTGTGCTCCAGGCGGATCGAACCCATGACCACCAAGTGCGCGCAAGCATGAGTGGAGCAGGCCGGCACGGGCAAAGGGGGCAGCTTGGCTGCAAAGGCCGGAGGCGCGCGCAAAGGGGGCAGCTTGGCTGAGAGGCTGGAGGTGTGCGCAAAGGGGCCGGCTTGGCTGAGAGGCCGGAGGCGCTGAGAGGGGGGCGGCTTTCAACAATGTCAACCCCGCCGGCACATTGGGGGACTTCCTTCGAGTATTGTTGTCAGTGTACTGCTGTGATCCTGACAGACACACTCGGCACTCGATGGACAAATCCTGGTCACCTCCTTTCGACTTTGAGGCGACATCCGGATACTCGAGATCAACAACATTTACACACCAGTCGATACAAAACAATGACTCACATTCTTTGACAAACTACATTTCAACAGGACGCAGAGCACCCACCTTCAACTCCTCGGCGGCAATCTCAACGACTGCCCGCTGCCGGCGATCGATTGGCGGAACCAAGGTCGGCATGGCCATCACTGGCCAATCCTGATCGGCAAGCTCGACTTGCCCTACACCAACTGCATACAATTCAAACACCCGCTCACACCATCTTTCACTCGACCCAACATCGTCCGCAAGCGACCAAAGTCCTTTTCACGACTTGACTACTTCCTTCTGCCGCGCACCCACCAAAAGCGACTCGTCCAAGCCTCGACAATCTACGACCACCCCAAGGACCTTTTGGATCACCAACCGGTCTTGATTGTCCTAGTTCTCTTGGACAAGCAAGGAGACGCGGCTCAAACCAATTACATTGTATCAAAGCGGCAACCTTCAAGACGGCGGAGTTCCAGGGGATGTTGGTGGTGAATTGCATTCTGTCAAGCCTTTGAACACTTCAACTTTGGCCACCGTTTGCCGGACTCGGCCCGCCAAATTTCGCCTTGCGCACCTGCCTTTGCCCCAGCGCCTTTGCCTCGCGCACCTTCCGCCTTTGCAGCCAGGCCGCTTCCTCAAATCTCGCTCCGCGCACTTCATGTGAAGAGTCCACTCTCAGCTCGACAGGGGCGCCTCGGTCGGTGCGCGCGCTCGCTAGCCCGCCCTCTGCGGTGGGGACTTAGGCGCGCGCGACTGCCTCAGCACGCCGGCACCGGCGGATTTACACGCGCGCTCGCTAGCCCGCCCCCCTTTTGGTGGGGACTTAGACGCGCGCGACTGCCTCAGCGCGACAGGAATTTCACCCGCGCCTGGGCCTATCCCAGCGCGGACCCCCTTTCTGTTTCTTAGCTTCCTTCTCATCACTTCTGTTCAACTCACAACCTCTCCTGACAGTAGTGGTGATCGTCTCATAGGTTATAAGCCCACGAGCTACCAGCTGGCATGGCCACGACATCACCCCTTGCGACGGGAACCAACCCGGCACTTGCCCCCAACCAGCTTGCATCCCTTGCAGCGCTGCTGTCGGGTCTCGCCGCGGCCGCTCCTGGCACCGCCACACCCGCCACGTCGACCGGCACCACTCGCACCGCCTTCCCCAAGCACGCACACTTGGATGGGCCAAAGACATTTGCAAACTGGACACGCCAGCTTCGCCTGTGCCTAGCGGACGACATCCGCTCGTACGTCCTCGACGGCATCGTACCCGACGACTGGACACCTTCGCAACGCTCCACTCGCGACGTTGTGGCTCGCGAGATCCTTGCGAACTCGATTGACTCAGCCGAAGTCTTGGCAGTCCTCGACAAGATCCCGACCGCCGACCTAACAGCGCCCAAGATCTACTCGACGCTGAAATCGCGGTATGCCCCTGATGCCGCCACTTGCACACTCAAGCTCTTCTCGCGACTCTGGGGTTTTTGTCCCATGCCCGGCACGGTTGGCGAATTTGACGGGTGGATCATGGAATTCAAAGCCATTGCGCAAGAGATTATCAATACGAAGACGACTATCAACGATGTCCTTGCCACACTTTTACTCGCAATCGCCCACCCGTCCCTCAAGAGTTTCAAGGCGACATTCACCGACAAACAGCGCACGCAGCGAACCCTCCCCGACATTGATTCGCTTGCCGACCGTATGCGAGTTCAACTCCGGTCAACAAACATCCCCAGCACCCAATCGGCCCTTCTTGCCTCGTTGTCGTCACGTTCTACCCGTCCCAAGTGTCTCGCCTGCCGCAGCCCTTCGCACCGAGTCGTGGAGTGCCCTACGAGGGCGCAACACCCGCCGCCAGGACCCTGTCGTACCTGCAAGAAGAAGGACCATTGGTCCCTTGACTGCAAGAACACTTCCGAGGACGCCAAAAAGCCCGATACAGCCAACTCGCAACACCATGTAGGATGTCTCGCCACCGGCCTTCTCGCTCATCGTTGCCAGCTTCACAACCAGTCTTTCATCGTTGACTCGGGCGCCACTTCGCACATGGTCTCGGACAAGTCCCTGTTCACGACCTATCGCCGCATCGCTCCCACAAAGATTGGTGGCATTGCAGGGGGTATCAACGCCATCGGAACGGGAAACATTGCCTTCGTTGCCACCTCGGGTCATCCAATCACGCTTACCGGTGTGCTACACACTCCGGGCCTGCCCGTCAACCTTCTCTTGGTCTCACGTCTCTGCGACACCGACAACGTCCGCGTCGCTTTCACAAGACACAGCATACACATTGACAAAGACGGCAACGACATCGCTGAAGGCGCAAGGCTTGACAAAGGGCTCTACTTACTGGACGCTGATCATTCCACATGTCAGCAACTTGCTCTCCTTTCTCGCTCACAGTCTTCCGTGCCCTTGCTGACTCTCCACCGCTGCCTTGGACATCTCGCACCGTCTTCCATACAGAAGATGGTTGCCGCTGGTTTGCTGGAGGGTCTCGGGGCCGGATACAGTGACGAAGAGGTAGAGAAGTTTGTCTGCAATGCTTGCCTCAGCGCAAAGGGCCATCGTCTTCTGTTTCCCGATTCGGACTCGCACTCCTCAGAGAGACTCGGCCTTGTACACAGCGATGTGCTTTCCTTCCCCGAGCGGTCCTTAACTGGCAAACGGTACCTACCCACATTCCTCGACAATGAATTCCCCGGGTTACATGGCGACCTCACCAAGCAAGACGACAACACGTACTTTGTCAGCGCCCCCATCACCAAACTCCAGGCCACAGTCAAGACGAGGACCCCACTAGTAAGGTCGGCGCACATGGACGTCTCATCCCCCCTTGATGATTCTACCATGAGCGCCATTGACGTGGCCCCAGGGTACACTGGCGGAACCTTACTTAACTCCACAGATGCCGAATTGCCCTCGCCACCATTGCCTGCGCCGTCCTTGTCACCGTCGCCCGCGCCGCCCTCGTTGTTGTTGGCTGCGTCATTGTCACCCTCGGCCTTACCGACCAACTCTGAAGACTCCGCCGATCCCCTCGACCTCATTGGCTCACAGCCCATGGTCCGCCTTGACCCACTGGACGTGCACCGCCCGGACTTCAACATGTACCGCAAGCCAGCATCAGCTGAGGAGTCGCCCGACAAACTCGACCTCATTGGGTGCCACTCTCGCAACAAATCACCGGACGAAATCGATTTCCTCACCCAACATCACCGCGCTTTCATTGCAACCGACAACGACATCTCCGACGCGGAGGCCATCCAGCCAGTCAAGTCCATCACAAGCGACCCACAGACCTGGCGTGAGGCAATGTCTAGTGACAAGCGTGAGGTATGGGCAACGGCCGCCACCGACGAGTTCAACTCCATGCGCGACGACTTCAAGGTCTCCACCATCGAGGATCGATCCACGATGCCAGCGGGTGCGACCATCGTCACATCCAAGTTCGTCTGGAAAACGAAGCGGAACGCACTCGGCAAAGTCACCGGAGACAAGGCCCGCCTCGTGGCGCAGGGCAATCGGCAACGCGACGGCATCGACTTCAACGAAACGTTTGCACCGGTCGCACGCTTCTCCTCGATACGCTCACACCTCGCGCTGGCGGCCGCCAACGGCCTGCATGTGCACCAGGCGGACATCGACAAAGCCTACCTCCATGGTGACCTTGATCACAACATCTTATGAGACGATCACCACTACTGTCAGGAGAGGTTGTGAGTTGAACAGAAGTGATGAGAAGGAAGCTAAGAAACAGAAAGGGGGTCCGCGCTGGGATAGGCCCAGGCGCGGGTGAAATTCCTGTCGCGCTGAGGCAGTCGCACGCGTCTAAGTCCCCACCAAAAGGGGGGCGGGCTAGCGAGCGCGCGCGTAAATCCGCCGGTGCCGGCGCGCTGAGGCAGTCGCGCGCGCCTAAGTCCCCACCGCAGGGGGTGGGCTAGCGAGCGCGCGCACCGACCGAGGCGCCCCTGTCGAGCTGAGAGTGGACTCTTCACCCCCCCCCCCCCCCCCCCCCCCCCCCCCCCACGCGAATGCGAGGCGGACCCAAGCCGTGGGTGTCGAGTGCCAAGGCCAAGGGCATAGCAGTGCTTCGAGAACACCTTAGGGCCGAGAGCCTTGGTGAAGATGTCGGCCACCATGTCGCTGGTTCCCACATGCGAGAGAGAAATGTCGCCCCAATTTACCATATCCCGAACGAAATGCTGGCGCAAGCGTATGTGCCAAGTGCCGGAGACGCGGACCGGGTCGTGTGCAACTGCTGCAGCGGCTTCGTTGTCAGTAAAGATGTGAGCCGGTGCAACAGGATGGACATGGAGCTCTTCGAGCAGCTGACTGAGGTAAATCCCCTCCTTTCCAGCATGCAAGAGGGCAAGGTATTCAGCGTCGGTGGTGGAATTGGCGACTCGAGATTGACGTTTGGACGACCAGGACACGGCGGATCCGGCAATGTAGAAGACGTAGCCCATGGTGGACATCGACGTATCGACGCAGGCCCCCCAATTCGCGTCGGAGTATCCTACCGCGCCCGTAATGCGCGTCTTGCCGCGAGCATAGAGCAGTTCATCGCGATACGTGGCCCGGAGATAGCGTAGGATGTGCTTGACCGCAATCCAATGACGACGTCCGGGATTGTTAGCGAAGTGGGCCAGGTAGGACACGGCGAAGGCGATGTCGGGGCGGGTGCCGAGCGAAATGTAGAGGAGCGAGCCGATAGCCTGCAGATACCATGACCTGATCCGTTTGGTGCCTTGACCCGGGATGGCGGTGAGCGAAAGGCCGGGAGTCATCGGGACTGTAGTGCCGCGAGTCGTAGTGTCGAAGTGGAACCGAGCGAGCACGTCCATGATGTACCGTTCCTGGGACAGAGCGATAGAACCGTCATCGAGCCGCCTTATCTGGATGCCGAGGATGTACTCTGCCGGGCTGAGGCGCTTGACTCCATAGCGTTGTTCCAGGCCCGCAAGGACACATTCGATTTCGGCCAGGTCCGGGCTGACTATCAGAAGGTCGTCAACGTACAGCGCAATGTAGTGTGGGTGTCCCCGATTGTCGAGCCGAGAGTATACGCAGTGATCGGTGCCCGTCGCCGTGTAACCGAGGTTGCGAAGCGAAGCGTCAATGTGTCGATTCCAGATTCGGCCGGCCTGTTTGAGCCCGTAGATGGAGCGTCGCAGACGAAGCACCTTGTCGCTGGGAAGGTCGAAACCGCGCGGCGCCGTCATCCAGATGTCGTGATCAAGGTCACCATGGAGGTAGGCTTTGTCGATGTCCGCCTGGTGCACATGCAGGCCGTTGGCGGCCGCCAGCGCAAGGAGAAGCGTGCGACCGGTGCAAACGTTTCGTTGAAGTCGATGCCGTCGCGTTGCCGATTGCCCTGCGCCACGAGGCGGGCCTTGTGTCCAGTGACTTCGCCGAGTGCGTTCCGCTTCGTTTTCCAGACGAACTTGGATGTGACGATGGTCGCACCCGCTGGCATCGTGGATCGATCCTCGATGGTGGAGACCTTGAAGTCGTCGCGCATGGAATTGAACTCGTCGGTGGCGGCCGTTGCCCATACCTCACGCTTGTCACTAGACATCGCCTCACGCCAGGTCTGTGGGTCGCTTGTGATGGACTTGACTGGCTGGATGGCCTCCGCGTCGGAGATGTCGTCGTCGGTTGAAATGAAAGTGCGGTGATGGCGGGTGAGGAAATCGATTTCGTCCGGTGATTTGTCGCAAGAGTGGCACCCAATGAGGTCGAGTTTGTCGGGCGACTCCTCAGCTGATGCTGGCTTGCAGTACATGTCGAAGTCCGGGCGGTGCACGTCCAGTGGGTCAAGGCGGACCATGGGCTGTGAGCCAATGAGGTCGAGGGGATCGGCGGAGTCTTCAGAGTCGGTCGGTAAGGCCGAGGGTGACAATGACGCAGCCGACAACGACGAGGGCGGCGCGGGCGACGGTGACGAGGACGGCGCAGGCAATGGTGGCGAGGGCGATTCGGCATCTGTGGAGTTAAGTAAGGTTCCGCCAGTGTACCCTGGGGCCACGTCAACGGCGCTCATGGTAGAATCATCAAGGGGGGATGAGACGTCCATGTGCGCCGACCTTACTAGTGGGGTCCTCGTCTTGACTGTGGCCTGGAGTTTGGTGATGGGGGCGCTGACAAAGTACGTGTCGTCGTCTTGCTCGGTGAGGTCGCCATGTAACCCGGGGAATTCATTGTCGAGGAATGTGGCATTTCTGCCAAGTGTAATCTTCTGTGTTGTGGTGTCGTAGAAGCGGAAGGCTTTTGAAGTCAGGTCGTAGCCGGTGAAGAGAACGCAAACCGCCTTTGGGTCGAGTTTGGAGCGAAGTTCGGGCGCGACTGTGAGCCAAGCTGTACAGCCAAACGGGTGAAGCGCTGAGGCAGTGGTGTGGTCACCTTGCCAGACCGAGTTCGGTGTTGCCTTGTCCAGGGCTGAGTGTTGACACAGATTCTTGCAGTAGACGAAATAAGCTGCAGCCTCCTCCCAGAACGTCTTGGGTAGGTGGGCGTCAGCAAGGAGGGCAAGGATGCCTTCGACAATGGAACGATTGACCCGCTCTGCACGACCGTTCTGTTGAGGCGTTCGTGGGATAGAGTATTGTCGACGTGTGCCTCGGGCCTTGCAGAATTCCGTGAACGCTCTTGAACAATATTCGCCACCGTTGTCGGTTTGGAGGACCTTCAGCGTCGCACCTGTTTCAAGCTCGACCTCGGCAAGCCAAGTCTTGAACACGCCGAACACTTCGCTTTTGTGTCCGATCACGTAGGCCCAGAGTTTGCGGGAGTAATCGTCGAGGAACGTGACAAGGTACCGTTTACCAGTTAAGGACCGCTCGGGGAAGGAAAGCACATCGCTGTGTACAAGGCCGAGTCTCTCTGAGGAGTGCGAGTCCGAATCGGGAAACAGAAGACGATGGCCCTTTGCGCTGAGGCAAGCATTGCAGACAAACTTCTCTACCTCTTCGTCACTGTATCCGGCCCCGAGACCCTCCAGCAAACCAGCGGCAACCATCTTCTGTATGGAAGACGGTGCGAGATGTCCGAGGCAGCGGTGGAGAGTCAGCAAGGGCACGGAAGACTGTGAGCGAGAAAGGAGAGCAAGTTGCTGACATGTGGAATGATCAGCGTCCAGTAAGTAGAGCCCTTTGTTGAGCCTTGCGCCTTCAGCGATGTCGTTGCCGTCTTTGTCAATGTGTATGCTGTGTCTTGTGAAAGCGACGCGGATGTTGTCGGTGTCGCAGAGATGTGAGACCAAGAGAAGGTTGACGGGCAGGCCCGGAGTGTGTAGCACACCGGTAAGCGTGATTGGATGACCCGAGGTGGCAACGAAGGCGATGTTTCCTGTTCCGATGGCGTTGATACCCCCTGCAATGCCACCAATCTTTGTGGGAGCGATGCGGCGATAGGTCGTGAACAGGGACTTGTCCGAGACCATGTGCGAAGTGGCGCCCGAGTCAACGATGAAAGACTGGTTGTGAAGCTGGCAATGATGAGCGAGAAGGCCGGTGGCGAGACATCCTACATGGTGTTGCGAGTTGGCTGTATCGGGCTTTTTGGCGTCCTCGGAAGTGTTCTTGCAGTCAAGGGACCAATGGTCCTTCTTCTTGCAGGTACGACAGGGTCCTGGCGGCGGGTGTTGCGCCCTCGTAGGGCACTCCACGACTTGGTGCGAAGGGCTGCGGCAGGCGAGACACTTGGGACGGGTAGAACGTGACGACGACGAGGCAAGAAGGGCCGATTGGGTGCTGGGGATGTTCGTTGACCGGAGTTGAACTCGCATACGGTCAGCAAGCGAATCAATGTCGGGGAGGGTTTGCTGCGTGCGCTGTTTGTCGGTGAATGTCGCCTTGAAACTCTCGAGGGATGGGTGGGCGATTGCAAGTAAAAGTGTGGCAAGGACATCGTTGATAGTCGTCTTCGTATTGATAATCTCTTGCGCAATGGCTTTGAATTCCATGATCCACCCGTCAAATTCGCCAACCGTGCCGGGCATGGGACAAAAACTCCAGAGTTGCGAGAAGAGCTCGAGTGTGCGAGTGGCGTCGTCAGGGGCATACCGCGATTTCAGCGTCGAGTAGATCTTGGGCGCTGTTAGGTCGGCGGTCGGGATCTTGTCGAGGACTGCCAAGACTTCGGCCGAGTCAATCGAGTTCGCAAGGATCTCGCGAGCCACAACGTCGCGAGTGGAGCGTTGCGAAGGTGTCCAGTCGTCGGGTACGATGCCATCGAGGACGTACGAGCGGATGTCGTCCGCTAGGCACAGGCGAAGCTGGCGTGTCCAGTTTGCAAATGTCTTTGGCCCATCCAAGTGTGCGTGCTTGGGGAAGGCGGTGCGAGTGGTGCCGGTCGACGTGGCGGGTGTGGCGGTGCCAGGAGCGGCCGCGGCGAGACCCGACAGCAGCGCTGCAAGGGATGCAAGCTGGTTGGGGGCAAGTGCCGGGTTGGTTCCCGTCGCAAGGGGTGATGTCGTGGCCATGCCAGCTGGTAGCTCGTGGGCTTATAACCTATGAGACGATCACCACTACTGTCAGGAGAGGTTGTGAGTTGAACAGAAGTGATGAGAAGGAAGCTAAGAAACAGAAAGGGGGTCCGCACTGGGATAGGCCCAGGCGCGGGTGAAATTCCTGTCGCACTGAGGCAGTCGCGCGCGTCTAAGTCCCCACCAAAAGGGGGGCGGGCTAGCGAGCGCGCGCGTAAATCCGCCGGTGCCGGCGTGCTGAGGCAGTCGCGCGCGCCTAAGTCCCCACCGCAGAGGGCGGGCTAGCGAGCGCGCGCACCGACCGAGGCGCCCCTGTCGAGCTGAGAGTGGACTCTTCACATGAAGTGCGCGGAGCGAGATTTTTGGAAGCGGCCTGGCTGCAAAGGCGGAAGGTGCGCGAGGCAAAGGCGCTGGGGCAAAGGCAGGTGCGCAAGGCGAAATTTGGCGGGCCGAGTCCGGCAAACGGTGGCCAAAGTTGAAGTGTTCAAAGGCTTGACAGAATGCAATTCAACACCAACATCCCCTGGAACTCCGCCGTCTTGAAGGTTGCTGCATTGATACAATGTAATTGGTTTGATGTTGTTGGTAAACTGTTGTTGGGTTGAGCCGCGTCTCCTTGCTTGTCCAAGAGAACTAGGACAATCAAGACCGGTTGGTGATCCAAAAGGTCCTTGGGGTGGTCGTAGATCGTCGAGGCTTGGACGAGTCGCTTTTGGTGGGTGCGCGGCAGAAGGAAGTAGTCAAGTCGTGAAAAGGACTTTGGTCGCTTGCGGACGATGTTGGGTCGAGTGAAAGATGGTGTGAGCGGGTGTTTGAATTGTATGCAGTTGGTGTAGGGCAAGTCGAGCTTGCCGATCAGGATTGGCCAGTGATGGCCATGCCGACCTTGGTTCCACCAATCGATCACCGGCAGCGGGCAGTCGTTGAGATTGCCGCCGAGGAGTTGAAGGTGGGTGCTCTGCGTCCTGTTGAAATGTAGTTTGTCAAAGAATGTGAGTCATTGTTTTGTATCGACTGGTGTGTAAATGTTGTTGATCTCGAGTATCCGGATGTCGCCTCAAAGTCGAAAGGAGGTGACCAGGATTTGTCCATCGAGTGCCGAGTGTGTCTGTCAGGATCACAGCAGTACACTGACAACAATACTCAAAGGAAGTCCCCCAATGTGCCGGCGGGGTTGACATTGTTGAAAGCCGCCCCCCTCTCGGCGCCTCCGGCCTCTCAGCCAAGCCGGCCCCTTTGCGCACACCTCCAGCCTCTCAGCCAAGCTGCCCCCTTTGCGCGCGCCTCCGGCCTTTGCAGCCAAGCTGCCCCCTTTGCCCGTGCCGGCCTGCTCCACTCATGCTTGCGCGCACTTGGTGGTCATGGGTTCGATCCGCCTGGAGCACAATCAGCTTTTTTGGTTTGTTTTCTTTTTGCTAGCCGAGGCACGGCTTTGGGGTTTTTACCGGTGCTCCTGCAAGCAATCCTTTTTACCCCTGAAGCAACCTCATGGTGTAGTTATTGGCCCATTCCTTTCCGCCCCTGAGGGAGTTCCCTCCCTTTGCTTTTGCCACCTTTCCCCCAGAGCTTGGTCCACTCATCATCATCACTCGTACCCTCCCTCTTTTACCCTTTCACTGGCAATTAAGTCCGTTACACTTGATTTGCTGCAAGCCTTCCAATCGGATCTCCTCCTCGGTTGCTCTCAGTCGACTGCCGCCGCCCAGCCGACTCGACCTTCCCACCAGCCTGGTCAGCTGTTTCTTGGATTGTTTTCCCTCCCTCTTCATTTCGACCTCGTTGGCCACCATAGTCCGGTACACTGGACTTGCTGCAAGCCTTGCAACAGCGTATCCTCCGCAGTTGCCTCTCGGTCGACTGCCGCCGCCTTGGTCGACACCTCTTTCGCTCTCTCCCTCGTCTTTTGTGTGTAGGTGTTGTCATCCCCTCTGACGTCGCCTGTCAGAGTGGGTGCGCAAAATCTCGGCGTCGATCAGGGGTGAGTTGGTGGGGATCAGAGTCAGACAGTGTTTGCTGATGAAGACCTTGCCCTCGTACTCGTCCTTGATACATTGCCAGAGTTCCGGTTTGATGAAGTGTTCTTGTAGTAGAATGGCGGATGCTTTGAATGTTGATAAATAGGTGTAAATGTTGCGTCGCTTTTCCGGGATCTCCATGCACCTCCTCGCGTTCCAGCTGGTGATGGTGTGCTTGATCATTATTGGGTAGACGATGTAGACGTGCTCTTGGCGGTAGTGTTGTCCTCAAAGACTGGGAATTTGGGGAGAATGTCATCCTCGGGCTTGTGGTTGGACCAGCGCTTCTCCTCCTCCACCCCTTTACCCTTCTCCGCTTTCGCCTTGGCCCCCTCGACCTGCATTGCCACCGCCGCCGACATCGACCTTGTCACCCTCTTCCCCTGACCCGCTACCTCCTTTCCTGCTTGACCTTTGACCCTGTTCAGAACGCGCTTGATATCAACCGGGTTGTTGCTCGGATTGCTGAGATTGGCCACCGCTTGTGACCTCTTCATCTTCTTGTTCAACCCGGAGCCGGTGCCACAAATGTTGATGAATTGCAGTTGTCCATCTTCCTGACCCCACTCTGCAAATTGGTGGCAAACAAGCGGTTCCTCTGCATTGAGTTGGGCGTTGATGATTGCCTCCTTTTCTGCTTGGACACGTGCAGCAGCTTCAGCATTAGCTTGGTCCCACTCCGCACCCTTGCACAGCGACTTTGCCAACATCTCAGGAGATAGTGGAGGCCACAAGGGACTCTGAGGAGTCAACTTGCGGGAAACCGTGGTGATTGTTGTTTGGTTGTCGTCAATGATCATGATGCTGTTCTGTACCCCCTGTTCTGTTGAATTTCATTCTACTACAAGTGTTCGAACACTTCAACATTGGGCTGCCGTTTGCCAGGTCCGACCTCTTTAGCCAAGCTGCCCCCTTCTCGGCGCCTTCAACTTTGCAGCCGGGCTGACAGGCGACGTCGGAGGGGATGACGACACCTACACACAAAAGACGAGGGAGAGAGCGAAAGAGGTGTCGACCGAGGCGGCGGCAGTCAACCAAGAGGCAACCGCGGAGGATACGCTGTTGCAAGGCTTGCAGCAAGTCCAGTGTACCGGACTATGGTGGCCAACGAGGTCGAAATGAAGAGGGAGGGAAAACAATCCAAGAAACAGCTGACCAGGCCGGTGGGAAGGTCGAGTGGGCTGGGCGGCGGGTACAAGTCATGATGATGAGTGGACCAAGCTCTGGGGGAAAGGTGGCAAAAGCAAAGGGAGGGAACTCCCTCAGGGGCAGAAAGGAATGGGCCAATAACTACACCATGAGGTTGCTTCAGGGGTAAAAAGGATTGCTTGCGGGAGCACCGGTAAAAACCCCAAAGCCATGCCTCGGCTAGCAAAAAGAAAACAAACCAAAAAAGCTGATTGTGCTCCAGGCGGATCGAACCCATGACCACCAAGTGCGTGCAAGCATGAGTGGAGCAGGCCGGCATGGGCAAAGGGGGCAGCTTGGCTGCAAAGGCCGGAGGCGCGCGCAAAGGGGGCACTTGGCTGAGAGGCCGGAGGCGCGCGCAAAGGGGGCGGCTTGGCTGAGAGGCCAGCTCGGTGGAGAAGCCGGAGGCGCCAAGAGGGGGGCAGCTTTCAACAATGTCAACCCCGCTGGCACATTGGGGGACTTCCTTCGAGTATTGTTGTCAGTGTATTGCTGTGATCCTGACACGGGCTGGCCGCTCAACCAAGCTGCCCCCTTTGCGCGCGCCTCCGGCCTCTCAGCCAAGCCGCCCCCCTCGCGCGCACCTCCGGCCCCTCGGCCAAGCTGCCCCCTTTTGCGCGCAACTTCAACCTTTGCAGCCAAGCTGCCCCCCTTTGCTCCGCGCCGGCCTGCTCAACTCACGCTTGCGCGCCGCCGCCTCCACGCCGGGAATTAGTCAGTCTGCACCCTTCAGCCTAACCGAGCCAACGCCTCCGCCTTGCCACAGCCAGTTTGCTACAGCCAACCTCATGACCCATTGGCCATGCAGAACATTGCCCACTCATGATGCCCGTTGCTCGCAACCTGAAGCTTGTTGTCACGGATTGCCTCACTCAACAACCCTGGAATGTGTAGACAAGTTTCCCCTTTGTGCTTGTTGTCCAACACAACACCTCTCGGAGATTTGATGGCCCACTTGGAGTTTGGCCCTTAGAACTTCTCAGCGTGCTTGCGTGACTTGCAGTAATTCCCTCACTCACCTGCTAGCTAGAACCTTGCCAGACTCGCGCTCTCCTGTGCCTTTCTTCCTCTTCTCTGCCGCTTCCCAACATTAGCCACATAGCTAATCTTTGGTAGAGAACAGTCCGTCCAGCCGGGCCGCGTTTGTCTGAGCAGACCACGTCCACACCGCCTCATGACCTCTCCGTCTGGACCGTCCGTTGCAACCCAGCCACGTCGACGCTCCCACAGTAGCCCCAGCGGTCGCTACACCAACCTCCCAAGGTCCTGCACATCAACATCTAATATGTTCCTGCTCGACCTCTTCTTCCACCTCTGTCTCCGTCCCTTTGTCCTCCTCCTCTGCTCCATCTTTCATCATGTCATCCCCATTGTTTCCTTTGTCCTCCCTTTGTTCGCTTCCCTCCAAGCTGTCATCCTGTTTGTCCTTGTTGTTGTCCTTGTCGTTGCCTCCCGCCTTGTCGATGCCCGCTCCGGCGTTCCCATCCAAGTCCGAATCCTTGTTGTCCACCTTGGCACCCGTATCCTTGTCTCCTTTTCCTCGCCCTCCTTTCCTGCATCCTCCTGTCCTCCTTTGACCTTGAGCCCCGCAAATTGGTTCCGCAATTCAAGTTGGTCAGTTCCGAGGGTGTGGCTAGGGGCCACAACCTCGGAAGCATTGCTGTTGGTGTTGTTGGTGCTGGTGGTGTCGTTCTTGTTGTTGTTGCTGTTGGTTGGGTTGTTGTGGTGCTTGCTGTGCCTTCCGGTGTTGTTGTTTGCTTCCTTCTGCCTCCTCTCCTGTTTCAGCATGCAGGTCTCCACATGCCCCACAAAGTGGCACCAAGCACAGGCCGCTTCTTGTTTGTAGTCGTGATGAACCGCCGTATGCATGTTGCCTCTAGTGGCTACAGAGACCTTTGACGGTAGGAGCTCCTTCAGCGTGTTGTTAGGGGCTTTGAAAAGGGCGTTGTTGTCAAAGCGGATAAAGGCCAAAAACTCACCGGCCAAGTTGTTATCGACGTGGATCACACGCAAGACTTGTACCAGCTCGCAACGGTGTCCCTTGGCTGTGATTTTGGTGACAATTGATTTAAAAGAGTCAACAATGGCATCCCTGGATGGGACCGCTGCAACACCGACGTTGATATGCAGCTCGACCATGTTGTGGTAGAAGTGGTGGGCCTTTGGAAAGTGAGCCTTTGCAGAGTGCCAAGTAAGCGCCAGTGGTGACAGGCGACGTCGGAGGGGATGACAACACCTACACACAAAAGACGAGGGAGAGAGCGAAAGAGGTGTTGACCAAGGTGGCGGCAGTCGACCAAGAGGCAACCGCGGAGGATACGCTGTTGCAAGGCTCGCAGCAAGTCCAGGGTACCGGACTATGGTGGCCAACGAGGTCGAAATGAAGAGGGAGGGAAAACAATCCAAGAAACAGCTGACCAGGCCGGTGGGAAGGTCGAGTGGGCTGGGCGGTGGCAGTCGACCAAGAGCAACCAAGGAGGAGATCCGATCGGAAGGCTTGCAGCAAATCAAGTGTAACGGACTTAATTGCCAGCGAAAGGGTAAAAGAGGGAGGGTACGAGTCATGATGATGAGTGGACCAAGCTCTGGGGGAAAGGTGGCAAAAGCAAAGGGAGGGAACTCCCTCAGGGGCAGAAAGGAATGGGCCAATAACTACACCATGAGGTTGCTTCAGGGGTAAAAAGGATTGCTCGCGGGAGCACCGGTAAAAACCCCAAAGCCGTGCCTTGGCTAGCAAAAAGGAAAACAAACCAAAAAAGCTGATTGCGCTCCAGGCGGATCAAACCCACAACCACCAAGTGCGCGCAAGCATGAGTGGAGCAGGCCGGCGCGGGCAAAGGGGGCAGCTCGGCTGCAAAGGCCGGAGGCGCGTGCGAAGGGGGCGGCTTGGCTGAGAGGCCGGAGGTGCGTGCAAAGGGGGCGGCTTGGCGGAGAGGCCGGAGGTGCGTGCAAAGGGGGCGGCTTGGCGGAGAGGCCGGAGGCGCGCGCAAAGGGGCCGGCTTGGCTGAGAGGCCGGCTTGGCGGAGAGGCCGGAGGCACCGAGAGGGGGGCGGCTTTCAACAGTGTCAACCCCGCGGGCACATTGGGGGACTTCCTTCGAGTATTGTTGTCAGTGTACTGCTGTGATCCTGACAAGTGGGGCCATAAGCGCCAAGTCACATGCCTTTGCCAAAACAAATCCCATGGAGATACGGTGGTTGACCACACCGGCCCTGACAAAAGACAAGTGTTGGATACCCCTAATCTGGGGTGCAAACACCGCAAGGTGCTCGGGAAGGGTGACCTTGGCGTTGAAGCACAGGGGCAATTGCGGGGAGAGCAGTCTCATGACGCAACCGAGCAGATCGGCCTTGTCCGCAGGAGAGGCCTTCAAGGCGCCTTGGACGGTCAAAGTGATGTCGAGAGCAACGTCACAGATGTTTTGAATGGATTGATTGGCGTTGAGAGCCAAATACTTGAGTGATGTAGCGGTAGCGACAGGGTACTCGTTGGTGGCAAAGGTGGCTTGCAACCACCGGTTGGTGCAATTGCCCGGTACAGCACCCATGAGTTCGAACATTTGGGTCAAAGCCTTGGCATGGTGTTGTTGTTGGGTCTGCTGCTCAGGAGTCTGCTTGGTCTTTTGAATTGCGGCGGTGGTGTAGGTTGCGGCGGCTATAGGGACTTGTGTCTCCTTTGTCCCAATTGGGATGCTCGTCGCCGCGGACGCCGATGGTGGGGGTGGGCCAGTGTCGCCGGTCTCCATGCTAATGTAGGCTGATGTATCACTTGTAGCTTTGAAGGTGGTGGGTGGCGTGATTTCGAAAGTGAAAGTCAATTATTTTTTTCTTTGTTTGTAGAAAACGTTCATCATATTGCCCCCAATTCCTGTTCCCCCTGTTTCGGCCTACGGAAAAACTAGATGGAAGACTATGATGATAACACAAACCGCCCGCAAAAATGCAAGAAACAAGCCAAGTCCACCAATCCAAGATTCGGATTCAAATGCCCTAGCCAAGCGGTTGCTCCCCCCAGGAGACAAATGAGAGAGAGAAAGAGAAAGAAAAGAAAAGTACTAACAACAGAAGGCCCACCCCACAGCCACTTCCCACTCAGTCAAGACAAAGACAAGAGCACAACTGCGCAACCACCACGACCCTTGACGCTCCAAGTCTCTGCTCAGTCACAACGAGACGGGGTGAAGGTCCCTCAAAACCTCCCCCTTGGCAGTCCCTCGCCCCTCAAAGCCAACTTTCTGCCTGTGTCCGCTGATCCCTCCCTTGACTCAGAACCCCAAAGCAGAAGAGCGCGAGCCACACCAAGTCAACGCCAAATCACAAGATGGTCCATGATCCGCAACAGTGAACCTGTAACAAATGAAAGAGGAAAGCGAGCTATTTAGTGTACAGTAGGAGAAAATGATGTCGCAAGAATTTGGTGTGTGTGTGTGTGTGGTGGTGGGGGAAAAGTTGAACCCAGCCTCTACTGCCCTCTCCTCCCCCAAGCTCCTCCCACCCTCAGCTTCAACCTCTCCTCCAAGATGATCCTCCTCCTCCCAACACCCTCCATCCTTGTCCCCCACCTTTTGCTGCTGATCATCTCCAAGACCAGCCCGGTGAATATTTCGATCGTCCTCCCTGCTCCTTCTTGATCGCACAGACTGGCCTTGAGCTTTGGAAGTCCAAACATTCGTTGAACGGCCGTGTAATGCGCGTTGTTGATCGTGTCGAGCCCCAGTGCATTGCAGAGCACGCCCCTTGCCGCGATCCAAACGTTCCTAGATTCAACGCAGTCGAAGTGTCAGGATCACAGCAGTACACTGACAACAATACTCAAAGGAAGTCCCCCAATGTGCCGGCGGGGTTGACATTGTTGAAAGCCGCCCCCCTCTCGGCGCCTCTGGCCTCTCCGCCAAGCCGGCCCCTTTGCGCGCACCTCCGGCCTCTCAGCCAAGGCCCCCCTTTGCAGCCAAGCTGCCCCCTGCACCCGCGCCGGCCTGCTCCACTCATGCTTGCGCGCACTTGGTGGTTGTGGGTTTGATCCGCCTGGAGCGCAATCAGCTTTTTTGGTTTGTTTTCCTTTTTGCTAGCCAAGGCACGGCTTTGGGGTTTTTACCGGTGCTCCCGCGAGCAATCCTTTTTACCCCTGAAGCAACCTCATGGTGTAGTGATTGGCCCATTCCTTTCTGCCCCTGAGGGAGTTCCCTCCCTTTGCTTTTGCCACCTTTCCCCCAGAGCTTGGTCCACTCATCATCATGACTTGTACCCTCCCTCTTTCACCCTTTTGCTGGCAATTAAGTCCGTTACACTTGATTTGCTGCAAGCCTTCCGATCGGATCTCCTCCTTGGTCGCTCTGGGTTGACTGCCGCCGCCCAGCCGACTCGACCTTCCCACCGGCCTGGTCAACTGTTTCTTGGATTGTTTTCCCTCCCTCTTCATTTCGACCTCGTTGGCCACCATAGTCCGGTACCCTGGACTTGCTGCGAGCCTTGCAACAGCGTATCCTCCGCGGTTGCCTCTCGGTCAACTGCCGCCGCCTCGGCTGACCCCTCTTTTGCTCTCTCCCTCGTCTTTTGTGTGTAGGTGTTGTCATCCCCTCCAACGTCACCTGTCACTAACAACCACATCCGTCGGCAGCGTCCAGAGATGACAGCCCCCGCCTGGGTACAGCTCACATTGAAACAGGTCCGCTACCTTGGCGTAAATGGCAAACGCAGCATAGTCGGCATCGTAGGGTGGTCGCAACACAGCTGGTGCTCCCGGTAGGTAGTGAAGGGTGTGCAACTTGATCAGAAGAGCAAGAAAGTTCGCAAGCGTCAACGTCCTTGGCTTGACTTGCACATTGTGCATCAATGGTACCTTCAGCACGGCCTGCCATCTTGGGTGTAGATTGGTTCGGATCGGAGTGTAGTCGCAAGGCCACGCATCGGTTGCCAAGTCAAAGTTGGGGGCGGGATGGGCTCGTATAATTGCCGCGCGCACAAGTCCCTGCCAGATTGCATCCAAACCGCCAAGAAGCACGTCCCAGATGTGTGCCGCAACCAAGTCGACAACGTCCTGCATCCACATGACCCCAAGACCCCCCTTGAACCTTGGTGTGAAGACAATGTCCTTGCCATAGCACAACCTCCTCTTGCCACCGCGTACAAAGTTGGCGAGAACGCAATCAAGCTCCTTGACAACCTTGAGCGGTGGGATGTTGGCGGAGAGGATGTGCAGAATCTTGGGAATGGTGTATTGGTTGACATAGAACGCTCGGGTGTGGTGTGTGAGCCCTTGGTCCCGTGCCAAATCAAGCACCGCTTTGAGCCGTGCGACAAGATTCACGTTGGCGAGTTTGGTGTTGCCGGTGGGGTCGAAAGCTAGGCCGATCCACTCAAGCGACTTGCCCTCGGCCTCGACGACGAGCGGACAATCGCCAGCCTCCCAGCGACACCCGATGGGTAGTACAACGGTCTTGTCAGTGTTGAGCCGGCCATTGGTTGCGAGCCTCCAGTCGAGCACCAGGTCGTCAAGCAAGTTGAGTGACTCCGAGCCCGCGACGGCGACGACAACGTCATCGGCTTTTTTTTTGGGGGGGGGGGGGGCTCATAAATTGCTATCCTCTGGGTTGGCTCGGACCGCTACAAAAAGAGCTAAAAGAGATTATAAAGCAACAACGGCAAGCAGTTGGGTGAAAGTCAAACCCCTGTGCGCAAAGGGCGCAGATCAAAACCCGCTGAGCACCTAATGCGGACTCCAATGGGTGGTGAGTACTGCTGCCACTTCACATCCCAAGAGTGGGAGCAAAGATACTTGGAAACCAGGCAAGAGCGCCTAGAGAAAGAAAGGGGGAGAATATACAAAAAACTTCACGTCTGGAAACACGGAGAACCAGGAATACTAAGACAGAGAGGAGGGGAGGGGGAGGGGAACACACACAAGGGGCCAAGGGAGGGGGTTGAAGCCAGAGATAGAGTTCCCCAGGGACTAACAGGCCGCAGCCAAGCCCCAGCTACTCGTCACCCCAACAGCGCCTGATGTCCTCCCTTGGCTGAATCTTGAGTGCTGGCTGTTGAGCCGTTGGGGCCGAGCAAAAGATGATCCAATACAACAAAACAAGCCTTGCCTTGATGAGGATGTTGACCAAAAACAGGCAACCTTTCTTCCCGATCCATGCCGTAGATCTTGACCAACACAAACAAACAATTTATTCAACGGAATCCAACACACGGCTTAGAAATAAAGAGGAAGTGGCTGAAGCGTAGTCAACAACCGAGCAACAGGAACAAGAAGAGGAAGGGAAGGGAAAAGGGGGGGGGGAGGAGAGGGGAGAACTTCACAAAGCCTCCAACGCAAAGACAATTGACCCGGCTTGCCAATCCATCCAAGAACGAAAACCGCTATTGCGCAGAGTAGAGAGAGAGAGGTGTGCAGCCTTCCACTGCGCAACAGGTTTGAAGACAGTCAGCTTCTGACAGAAAAGTCAACCTCCAAAAAGGAAGGGAGGAAAGGAGGGGAGGAGAATGGGAAGGAAGGACTTAACTCGGTCTTCACAGCTCCCAATCTCGAGCCCCAGGAACAAAGCCCGCCCGAGAGAGAAAATCTTGCTTGAATGCTCTGAGCGCACTGGGGAGCGAGGGAGGGGCCACAATGTTGTCCAGCTCAAACCGCTGATGAACGCGCCAGCGGAGCAGGT
Source organism: Microbotryum violaceum (assembly GCA_022506055.1). Lineage (NCBI taxonomy): Eukaryota > Fungi > Basidiomycota > Microbotryomycetes > Microbotryales > Microbotryaceae > Microbotryum > Microbotryum violaceum. The sequence continues at coordinate 1,875,641 of JAKMXP010000004.1, read as the reverse complement.
GCAGCCGCTGGAAGCCGATCGCACAGGCCAGCCGGACCCACATCCATTTTGAGGTTGTTCTCCCACGACCCCGCAAAAGAGGGAGGCCCATAGTCAGCTGCTCCGGAGTGAACGTCGACGGATTGACGTTGGTATCCTTGATGCCGAGCTTGTCAAACAGAATGCGCAGCACCCTGCCCCAGAAGCTGGTTGAGTACGCGCACTCAAAAAAGTAGTGTGACACCGTCTCGATGACCGTTGCATTGTTGCCACAGAACACACACATCGGCGAGGAGGCATGACCCTGAGTATGCTGCCTCTTGCGCATCAGCATCACGTCGTACATGAGCCGCCAGTGGGTGTCCTGCTCCACAGCAGATGCAAACCGGTCATGAAGCCACCTCCAGAAGCGCTTCCTATCGCTCTGAGAAGTCCCATCAGGGAAAATCGGCATTTATTTATTTATTTTTTTGTAGAAAATGTTCATCATATTGCCCCCAATTCCTGTTCCCCCTGTTTTGGCCTACGGAAAAACTAGATGGAAGACTACAATGATAACACAAACCGCCCGCAAAAGTGCGAGAAACGAGCCAAGTCCACCAATCCGAGATTCGGATTCAAATGCCCTAGCCAAGTGGTTGCTCCCCCCCAGGAGACGAATGAGAGAGAGAAAGAGAAAGAAAAGAAATGTACTAACAACAGAAGGCCCACCCCACAGCCACTTCCCACTCGGTCAAGACGAAGACAAGAGCACAACTACGCAACCACCACAAGCCTCAACGCTCCAAGTCTCTGCTCAGTCACAACAAGACACGGTGAAGGTCCCTCAAAACCTCCCCCTCGGCAGTCCCTGGCCCCTCAAAGCCAACTTTCTGCCTGTGTCCGCTGATCCCTCCCTTGACTCAGAACCCCGAAGCCGAAGAGCGCGAGCCACACTGAGTCAACGCCAAATTGCAAGATGGTCCATGATCCGCAATGGTGAACCTGTAACAAATGAAAGAGGAAAGCGAGCTATTTAGTGTACAGTAGGAGAAAATGATGTTGCAAGAATTTGGTGTGTGTGTGTGTGTGGTGGTGGGGGAAAAGTTGAACCCAGCCTCTACTGCCCTCTCCTCCAAGATGATCCTCCTCCTCCCAACACCCTCCATCCTTGTCCCCCACTTCTGCATCCCCCACCTCCCGCTGCTGATCATCTCCAAGACCAGCCCGGTGAATATTTTGATCGTCCTCCCCGCTCCTTCTTGATCGCGCAGACTGGCCTTGAGCTTCGGAAGTCCGAACATGCGTTGAACAGCCATGTAATGCGCGTTGTCGATTGTGTCGAGCCCCAGTGCGTCGCAGAGCATGCCCCTTGCCACGATCCAAATGTTCCTAGATTCAATGCAGTTGAAGAAGTAGTGCTCCCAATCGTCCTTGGGTGTTCCACAGACGAGGCACGCGGGCAAGTCGTTGTGCTTTTGATGAAACTGCAGACTCCGAGTCGGGGTGAAGTTCCTGACAAGCTTGAACCACACCTCGCGTTCCCTCGCCGTCAATGCCTTTGAGTTGACCCCCTTCCAGAATCCCTTGAGATCGTCCGGCTGCAGCGAGTCCCTGAAAGTGATCATGTCAGTGAAGGCCTTTGCATTCAAGACTCGGCGGACGCAACGGATGGTGTATGGCCGATCCATGCTGAGCAAGTTGTATTGTGTTGATTGGTCTGGGAGAGCCGGTCTTGGAAGGCGCTGCGGCGGGTTGATCGGATGGGGCAGGATCGACTCGAGCGGCATGGTGGGGCGGACTCGGGGAGGCCCGTTGATTTGTACTGCCGCGACCAGTTGAGCTATTGGTGTGAACCTCAATCAATTGATCGCATGTCGGTACCATGCCACAATGTGCTCTCGTTGTGGGCGGCCCCGTTGATTGTATTCGCTGTTGCTGACAACCACATCCGTCGGCGGCGTCCAGAGATGAAAGCCCCCGCCCGGGTACAGCTTGTGTCGAAACAGGTCCGCTACCTTGGTGTAAATGGCAAATGCAGCATTTGCGTTTTTTATTTTACTGGGGCTCATAAATTGCAATCCTTCGGGTTGGCTGGGACCGCTACAAAAGGGCTAAAAGAGGTTCTAAGCAGTGGCGACAAGCAGATGGGTGAAAATCAAACCCCTGCGCGCAAAGGGTGCCGCGCAGATCAAAACCCGCCGAGCACCTAACTCGGACTCCAACGGGCGGTGAGTCTGCTGCCGCTTCACATCCCAAGATTGGGAGCAAAGATACGTGATAAACGGGGAGCACATAGAAAGAAGGGGGGGCGGGACATATACAAAAGCCACAACCAGAAACACGGAGAAGCGGGAATACTAAAACAAAGGGGAGGTGGGACCTTGCGAAAAAGATTTGTGTGCAGGTAGAGTTAAGTTGACCAGACACTTGGCTCATTTCAAGCACTGTGGGCCTTATGGCGCAGTTGTCAGGTGCGCGGGCGCGCACTCAATGCTCGCAGGTTTGATGCGCCCAAAGCGCAGTTTTCTCTCGGTTGGTTTTATCTTTTTGCTAGCTGAGGCGCGGCCTCAGGGTTTTTACTGGTGCTCCCGCGAGCACTCCTTTTACCCCTGAGGTGGCCTCATGGAGTAGTTTGATTTGGCTAAGTCCCCTTGGCACCTGGGGCAGTCCCTCCCTTTTGTTTCAGCACCTTCCCCTGGAGCCTGGTCTGCTCATCATCTTTTGGCCCTCCTCTTCTTATCAATCGTTGGAATTAAGTCCATTATACTTGATTTCCTGCAAGCCTTCCGATTGACACTCCTCCTTGGTTGGTCCTTTCTCAACTGCCACCGCCTCAGTCAACATCCCTTGTCTCCCCCAATTCTTGCGCGTAGACAACGTTATCTCCTCCAACGTTGCCTGACACTGGGGATTGACCTAAGCAAGAGTGTATGGAATTCAACACCCCCCCTCGCTCAAAGCTTACTGAGCCTCAAAGACCCAGGTTGTCACAATGGACCTTGAACACCAAGGGTCCAAGTGCCTTGGTGAAGATGTCGGCAACCATGGTTTTTGTGTCTACATAGTCAACTTGAATGGTACCCAGCCTGACCTGGTCGCGTACCAAATGCTCACAAATGTGAATGTGACGGGACCGGTGGTGAAGGGTGGGGTTTTTGGTGAGAGCAATGGCGCCTTGGTTGTCACCGTATAGCTGGACGGGAGCTCAAGTGTCAATGCCCAGCTTCATAAACAGTTCTTGGAGGTGACCAGCTTCCTTGGAGGCATGCAAGAGGGCAAGGTACTTGGCGTCTGTGGTGGAGTTGGCCACACAGTTTTGCACTTTGGAGGACCAGGAGATGACGGACCCGGCCAGATGGAAGCTGTACCCCATGGTCAACTGTGACAATGTGGTGCAGGTTCCCCAGTCTGCATCAGAGTAACTGGTGAAACCTGAGAACTTGCCTTGTTTGGAGCTGTAGTGCAGGCCTAGATGTGCGGTTCCACGTAAGTACCAAAAGACAGTCTTGATTGCCGTCCAGTGTTTGGGTGTGGGACTGGCAGAGAAGCGTGCAAGGTATCCGACAGCATAGGAGATGTCCGGGCAAGTACCGGTGGCAGCGTACAGGAGGCACCCAATGGCCTGCATGTAGCGTGTCCGAGCAATTTTTGACAGCTCCACAAGCAAATGTTCAAGCTGGCGGTTTGGGGCCATTGGCATGGAGGCAGGGCTGCTGTCTGACATGCCAAATTGGCGGAGGATGCTTGTGATGTACGCCTCTTGCGACAGGATGATGGACTTGTTGGCCTGTCACTTGATTTGGATCCGCAAGATGTACTGGGCTGGGCCAAGTCACTTGATGTTGTATTTTTGTTCCAGGCCGTTGAGGATGCGCTCAATCTCATCCTCGGAGGGGCTCACCATCAGCAAGTTGTCAACGTAGAGGGCAATATAGTGGTAGTGGTCGCCATTGTGTCGTACATACATGCAGTGGTCCTTGGCTGTGGCGCGGTAGTTGAGGCTCTTCAGCGTCAAGTCAATGTGCTCGTTCCAGACTCGACCGGCCTGCTTGAGGCCATAGATGGAGCAGTGTAGCTTGAGAACTTTACCGCGCATGTCAACACCCTGTGGGACGCGCATGTAGAGGTCCTCTTTGAGATTGCCGTGGAGGTAGGTGTTGTCAACGTTGGCCTGATGGACGTGGAGTTTCTTGGCGGCGGCCAGGGCGATGAGAGCTCGGATGGAGGTGAACTTGGCAACCGGAGCAAAGGTCTCGTTGTAATCAATCCCTGGATGCTGGGAGAATCCCTGTGCAAAGTGATCTTGCCAAGTTGATCGCGTTTGGTGCGGAAGATGAATCTGGATCCAAGGAACTTGGCACCAGGGGGCAGTGAGGAGGAGTCGACCAGGGTGAAGCATTTGTACTTGGTGGCAAGGGAGTGGAACTCGTTGGCTGCTGCTTGCCTCCAGATCTCCTCTTTACCTAACTTGACTGCCTGTGACCAATTCTGGGGGTCCTTGGTTGGCCCTTCAAGTTCGACAACCGGTGAACCAGCAGTGGCGGCGGCAAAGGCAGCGGCGTGAGATGGGCATGACAGGAAGTCAATTGGGTTGGCCGAGTCGTCAATCACATCCGACGCAGGAGGTGACGGCAAGAACTGAGCCCTGGACATGTCGGAAGGGGTGTCAAAGCCATCATTGGACATGTCAATTGTTGTGTTGTTGCTCGCATCGTTCTCAAGTGCGGCAAATCGATTTTGGTGCGCAATGGGTGGGGTTGACAAATGTGGGGCAGCGCGGAAGCCATGTGCAGTGTCAACAAAGGTCCAGTCACCAGTGGTGGACGTGTCGTGGGGTTTCGGCTGGCCAATTGGGGCATCTTGGGCGGGGAAGACGTTCTCATCAAATCTGACATCGCGGCTCTGGAAGAACAAAGTCATGGCTGGGTCATACAGTGTCCAAGCCTTGGAGTTGTTTTTGATGCCGACAAAGATGAATGGTTTGGCCTTGGGGTTGAGTTTTGTCCGCTTGTGCTGAGGGGTGGTGTGCCAGGCGCGGCAGCCAAATGCCCTCAGGTTTGCTGTGCTGGGAGGTTTGCCATACCAGATAGCGTCCGGGATTTTGTGATCAATGGCGCTGTGCGGGCTGAGGTTCTTGGTGTCAACAACATACCGGAGGGCCTCGCGCCTGAGTTTCATGGGCAGTCCCGAGTGCTGGAGTAAGGCAATCGTCCCCTCGATGATCGTGCGGTTCATCCGTTCAGCTCGGCCATTTTGCTCCGGGGTGTAGGGAATTGTGAGCTGTCTGGTGATGCCGTGACGAGAGCAGTATTCAATGAAGGCCTTGGACGTGTATTCACCGCCGTTGTCCGTTTGTAATGTGTGGAGCTTGAGGCCCATCGAGCGCTCGATCATGGTGTGCCAACGCTGGAAGGTGTCAAAGACCTGACTCTTGTTCCTCAGCGCGCTGACCCACGTCTTCCGGGAGAAATCGTTGATGAAGGTGACAACATATCGTTCCCCATTGGTGGCGGGTTCGGGCAGAGTGAGGACGTTGGAGTGGACCAGTTCGAGTGGTTGCAAAGCGCGAGAGTCCGACATTGGGAAAGGTGTCCTTGTTGCTTTGGCGGCTTTGCAGGTGTTGCAAGAAAAGGCCTTGCATTCTGCCGGTGAATACGTCCATGTTTGACCTTGTAGTTGACCTGACGAGACCGCTTGTCGCAGGTTGGGGAGGGACAGGTGGCCAAATTGTTGGTGCAAAGTCAGGAGAGGGATGGCAGTGGCTGCAACCGGTGACAACATGCTGCGGATTGGGGTTGCGTCCAGTTTTGAGAGCTGGTTTGCGATGAGTGATGCAACACCAATGAGTTTACCTTGGGAACGGAGCTCGATGTTCTTGCCAAAGTGGGTGTAAACGCGCTCGCGTCGCAGCTGCATGACGGAGATCAGGTTGGCCGGAAGGTCGGGGACGTAGTAGACGTTGCAGACCTTGATTGTTTGTCGGCCTCAAGCTCTGCACGTTACAAACGGACAATGGCGGTGAATACACGTCCAAGGCCTTCATTGAATACTGCTCTCGTCACGGCATCACCAGACAGCTCACGATTCCCTACACCCCGGAGCAAAATGGCCGAGCTGAACGGATGAACCGCACGATCATCGAGGGGACGATTGCCTTACTCCAGCACTCGGGACTGCCCATGAAACTCAGGCGCGAGGCCCTCCGGTATGTTGTTGACACCAAGAACCTCAGCCCGCACAGCGCCATTGATCACAAAATCCCGGACGCTATCTGGTATGGCAAACCTCCCAGCACAGCAAACCTGAGGGCATTTGGCTGCCGCGCCTGGCACACCACCCCTCAGCACAAGCGGACAAAACTCAACCCCAAGGCCAAACCATTCATCTTTGTTGGCATCAAAAACAACTCCAAGGCTTGGACACTGTACGACCCAGCCACGACTTTGTTCTTCCAGAGCCGCAATGTCAGATTTGATGAGAACGTCTTCCCCGCCCGAGATGCCCCGATTGGCCAGCCAAAACCCCACGACATGTCCACCACTGGCGACTGGACCTTTGTTGATGCTGCACATGGCTTCCGTGCTGCCCCACGTTTGTCAACCCCACCCGTTGCGCACCAAAATTGATTTGCCGCACTTGAGAACGATGCGAGCAACGACACAACAATTGACATGTCCAATGATGGCTTTGACACCCCTTCCGACATGTCCAGGGCTCAGTTCTCGCCGTCACCTCCTGCGTCGGACGTGATCAACGACTCGGCCAACCTGATTGACTTCCTGTCATGCCCATCTCACGCCGCAGCCTTTGCCGCCGCCACTGCTGGTTCACCGGTTGTCGAACTTGAAGGGCCAACCAAGGACCCCCAGAATTGGTCACAGGCAGTCAAGTTAGGTAAAGAGAAGATCTGGAGGCAAGCAGCAGCCAACGAGTTCCACTCCCTTGCCACCAAGTACAAATGCTTCACCCTGGTCGACTCCTCCTCACTGCCCCCTGGTGCCAAGTTCCTTGGATCCAGATTCATCTTCCGCACCAAACGCGATCAACTTGGCAAGATCACTTTGCACAGGGATTCTCCCAGCATCCAGGGATTGATTACAACGAGACCTTTGCTCCGGTTGCCAAGTTCACCTCCATCCGAGCTCTCATCGCCCTGGCCGCCGCCAAGAAACTCCACGTCCATCAGGCCAATGTTGACAACACCTACCTCCACGGCAATCTCAAAGAGGACGTCTACATGCGCATCCTACAGGGTGTTGACATGCCCGGTAAAGTTCTCAAGCTACACCGCTCCATCTATGGCCTCAAGCAGGCCGGTCGAGTCTGGAACAAGCACATTGACTTGACGCTGAAGAGCCTCAACTACCGCGCCACAGCCAAGGACCACTGCGTGTATGTACGACACAATGGCGACCACTACCACTATATTGCCCTCTACGTTGACAACTTGCTGATGGTGAGCCCCTCCGAGGATGAGATCGAGCGCATCCTCAATGGCCTGGAACAAAAATACAACATCAAGTGACTTGGCCCAGCCCAGTACATCTTGCGGATCCAAATCAAGCGACAGGCCAACAAGTTTATCATCCTGTCGCAAGAGGCGTACATCACAAGCATCCTCCGCCAATTTGGCATGTCAGACAGCAGCCCTGCCTCCATGCCAATGGCCCCAAACCGCCAGCTTGAACATTCGCTTGTGGAGCTGTCAAAAATTGCTCGGACACGCTACATGCAGGCCATTGGGTGCCTCCTGTACGCCGCCACCGGTACTTGCCTGGACATTTCCTATTCTGTCGAATACCTTGCACACTTCTCTGCCAGTCCCACACCCAAACACTGGACGGCGATCAAGACCATCTTTCGGTACTTACATGGAACCGCACATCTAGGCCTGCACTACAGCTCCGAACAAGGCAAGTTCTCAGGTTTCACTGGCTACTCTGACGCCGACTGGGGGACCTGCACCACATTGTCACGGTTGACCATGGGGTACAGCTTCCATCTGGCCGGGTCTGTCATCTCCTGGTCCTCCAAAGTGCAAAACTGTGTGGCCAACTCCACCACCAATGCCGAGTATCTGAAAGGCATGCTGTCTCGGACAGCAGAGCCTCACTGGTGACCAAAGATGACAGGTGCAAGTTATATGGATTACAACTAGCTTCTGGTGTCAGCTTGATGAAGAGAGAGCTGAAGAAGCTAAACGCGTGCAAGCTCTATTTCTAATGCCTGTGGCCCGTTGTAAGACCTTGCCTTACACTCTCCCCTCCTTGACACAAAGCTCCCCTCTGAAAAAACACTCTCATTCCTTGTTCCAATGTTCCCAACGGTCCAATGCCTCCGTGTCCTCCAGTGCCTCGGCAGGCTCCCATGAATTGCTATCCGATGGCCATGAAACCCAAGAGACTAAATATTGAGTCTTCCCCACTCGGACCCTTTCATTGACAATGTCCTCAATGACCCACTTGGGTTCTCCACCTACGTCCACCGGTCCCGGGTGTGCGGGTTCTCGGCTTGGGAACAATTCCGAATCATTTGAGCGGTAGGCCTTGAGCTTGCCCGTGTGGAAGAACGGTACTGCAGAATTGTCCTTGTTGAGTTGCAAGGTGTACATGGAGATCCCTGGCTGCGCCGCAACAATGCAATAAGGGCCGTTGAAATGGTCCATGAGCTTGGCTGTGCGGCGCTTGCGGGTGTGAAGTTGCTTCCTGCGGTCACTTGAGTTGAGCAGCACAAGGTCCGCAATGGCCCATGAAGGTTCATCCGCGTGGTCCTTGTTGGCTTGGGCGGCTTGACAAACTTTGGACACAGCGAGTTGGTCTTGTGCCTCCTCGCATGACTGGAAGCAAAGTGCGAGCAGCTCCTCAACCGATGGGAGCTCCTTGTCGCCTTCAATAGGGGCAAGTGGGGCGAGGGTGGGTGTGTACCCCAGGACAAGCTCAAACGGGGTCTTCCCCGTCGAAACGTTGACCGATGAGTTGATGGCGTACTCACAAGCGGTGAGACATTCAACCCTATTGGATTGTTCCCTGTTGACAAGCGAGCATAGGATTTGGAATGCGGTCTTGTTTGTCTTCTTGCTGCGCCCGTCAGTCTCGGGGTGGAACACCAAGGAAAGTTGCAACTTGATGTTCAGATGCTTGTGCAGGGCGGACCAGAACTTGCTTGTGAACAACTTGTCACGATCCGAGACAATGCATTGAGGCAGGCCAAAAAAACGATGCCACCCCTCATGAAAGCGGTCGGCAACATCCGCCGCTGTGTCGGCTTTGCACGCAGGGATGAGGCGGACATATCCCGACAGTTGATCGGTGATTGTCAAGACACGGTCAAACCCCTTGTTTGTTGGCAATGGTCCGTCATGGGGCGCACTGGAACGGGAAGGGAGTGAAGCTTGCCCGCAATGCAAGTGGTACAGGCCTTGGTTTGTTGACATGAGTCACATTGTTGCACGTATTGCTTGACATGGCGGGACAAGTTCAGCCAAAAGTACGTCTGTATAACAGTCTGGTACATTTTTACATCACCTAGGTGCCCCAGCGCATCATGAGCATCGTGAAGGATGGACTCACGGAGCGGGGCTAGTAGTGGAATGACAAGCCGGCCCCGTAAATACAGCAATGCGTCAATAATCTTGAACTCCGATGCGACCGATGCAATGTTGTTCAGGGCTTGCTGGCAGAATGCGTTGGTTTTGTACGCGTTGACAATTTGCTGCTTGACAACATCCAAGAGCAAGACTTGCGAAATGTTGGCCACAATGACGGGAAGTGGCTCAGGAAAGGAGTACCTGCTCATTGCGTTGGCTACAATGTTCTCCCTGCCCGGGAGATACTGGAGGTCGTAATCGAATTTGGCCAAGGTGTCAAGCCAGCGTGCCTGGCGTCGCGAGATGACCGTGCGCTGCGTCTGAAAGTGCTCAAGTGTGGAATGGTTGGTAAGGATGTGAAAATGGCCACCCAGGAGATCAATTTGCCATTCCTTGAGAGCCTCGACAATAGCTAGGAGTTCCTGCTTGTGCATAGGGTAGTTGCGTTCAGCTGGGATGTATTGACACAACCAGTAGGCAATGGGGTGTGCGGTCTTCCAATGTGAGCCCTGCAGGAGCACACCTCCAATACCTTGAAGACTGGCGTCGGTCATCACCCAGAATGGCATGGCATTGGCAGAGTGGTTGGGCGGGCGTAGGCAGTCAAGGGAGATAACAATGGACTTGATGGCTTCAAAGTGACAGGCCGTTGGAGTTGTCCAGAGGTTGTTGATGGATGTCAGCCCTTTGATTGTCAACGGAGTCAGCGCAGCGGTATGCTTGGCAAGGCCCGGAATGAACTTGCGGAGGTACTGCACCAAACCGAGAAACCCCTTCAGTTCCATGACGGTCGCTGGGAGATGCCAGTTGTGGATGTGCTTGATCTTCTTGGGGTTGGCGTGTACGCTGGAGCGGTTGATGATGTGGCCAAGAAACTCACACTCTGAGGTGGCAAGGTTGGTCTTTGATGGCGAGCAGTAGAGTTTGGCTCGGCGCAGGGCGTCCAGAACTTGGCAAACACGGGCCTTGTGCTCCTCCAGCGTATTGGCGAAGATGGTGATGTCGTCAAGGTAGACAAAACAGATGGTGCCAATTAATCCATGCAGGGCGTCATTGACGCGATGCTGGTGGGTGGCAGGCGCGTTGCAGAGTCCCATGGGCATGACCGTCCATTCATACAAACCCCAGGGTGTTGAAACAGCGGTCTTTGCTATATCCTCTTCCGCCATCTTGGTCTGAAAGAAGGAGTTGGTCATGTCAATCTTGGCCCAGAACTGCGCTTTGGAGCACGTCGACAGGATGTCATTGGCCAAGGGCAAGGGTGTGCGGTCCTTGATGGTGTGCCAATTGAGGTGGCGGTAGTCATTCACCCATTGCGGTGCAATGGTTGGGTCCACATCCGAGCCCTTCTTGGGGATGATGAACGCCAGTGACGCGTACGGCAAACATGAGGGGCAAAGATGGCCACTTGCAAGGTGCTTTTGAAGCAGCAGGTACCATGCCTGGCGGTGGCGTTTGGTGACCGGGTAGCCGCGCAGGTTGATCACAGTGCGCGAGTTGTCAAGCTTGATATGGTGTCGCACCGGGGATTGATAGGTGGCAACCGGTGGAATGTTGTCAGGGAAGTGATCCGCGTAAACCGCGCGCAGGCGCTGGTTGAGCGCGGCAAGGCGGAGCTGTTTGTCTTTGTTGACGGGTGCAATAGCGGCCATGGGCAACGTGCCGCACGGCTGGGACAATAGTTCAAGCAGGTCAATTGGCTCCTCTGGGTTATTCTTACACATGAGGTGGGGGTGGGGGAAATGACCTGGGTCAATCTTGTGCGTGTAGATGAAGTTGCCTCCCAGAATAAGCTCAAGGTCCCTCCCAAGTGGCGCCACTTTGGCATATGTTGGGCCCGCTGCCCAACGTCCATTAGCCAGTTTGACTGGAGCTTGCACAAAATGTGTGCAGGTGAAGACAGTGGGAACTTGGTTCTGCATTGCAAGGGTGTACTTTGTGTGCTGTTCCAAGGCCCGTTTTTCCAATCCCAATTGCTGAACAAAGTCCTCACTGAGGAACGTTTGAGGTGACCCCGAATCTACAAGGGCAGAGGCAGTGAGGGTACCATGAGCACCACACAGAGAGATGGGTAAAGGCGGGAACAAGCGAGGGGCGTACAAGTAATCATTGTCTTCCAAGTCACTGTTGAGGCCAGCAAATGCGGTTGAATCACCCATTTCTTGGAACATCTGGATGGCCGCCACCATACCAGGACAAGTGCGAGCGGCGGAAGCGGTCGACAGGGGAGTCAACAAGGTGGCAGACGCTCCTGAAGCAGGGGCATAGCGGGGGCAGTTGCTCGACATGTGGTCCACATTGAGGGCGCGGCAGCGATAGCACCCATGGTTCACGTCTAGGTAGGCGCGCTCCTCGGCGGTGAGCCGGGGATGGGGTCCCCCAAGGCTGGGGTGGTGGTGGGGGCTGGTCGCCGCTTCTTTCTCATCCATTATCAACATTACCTTGTTACTTTAGTGCTTGAGCATCGTTGCTGTTGCGAAGGCCGTCGGTCGTGTGTTCAGCCGCTGTTGTTGGAGTGCGGCAACTATGGTCGCAATGGCCGCTTGGCGTTGTGCAATGATGCCCCACTCTTCGCGTCCAATCCATTTGAATACTTGATAATCAAACTCCCCGGGTTGCTCCGCCGGTGCATTGCTGTAGACGTTGGTTTCTGAGACCACAGCTGGGGCGGGAGCATCGAGTGAGAGGTTGGACCATCCAGCTAGCAACGAGATGACATGCGTGCAGAGGAGTCAGCACAACTTGGGATCGGTGCCGAGGAGAACAAGCTTGGCGAGTTCCTGATCCGAGACAACCTGGAACCCAATCTCCATCTGGAGGACGCGCATTTGATTGGAGAAGTCCTGGAACGCGTGTACATTGCGGGGTTATGTCACTTGGCGTTGCCGGGGCAACACCTCGAGATGCGTCCAGACAAAATTGGCGGGCACGGTGCGGCGGATCAACTCCGACTTGAATTGGGCGTACGGTTTAGCAAGGTGTTTGCTCAACCCTTGAGAGAACCAGGTTTTGAGCGCCAGGACTTGCAACCCCATACCAGCGCCTTCGATCTTGTTGTGGTCAGAAGTGACGGGTACACGGGCCACGTGCCGGTTGTAGTAATCCAGGCGCATGAAGTATTCCCAAAGAGCCTCCATCGAAGTTTGATGCAGCTGAGGTGGGTTGCTGGCTTTGTATACATGCGTGGGTGGGACAGGAGTGGACATGGCGGGCGTGCTGTGCTGGGCTGGGGGGGAGCGCATGTGAATTGCGTCTTCTTGCGGAGGCGGAGTGCGTGTGGGCTTGTGCGGAGGTGCGGCATGTGTGGGCAGGGCTGGGCTGGACTTGGGGGGGGGGGGGGGGGGGGGGGGGGGGGGGCGGGGGGCTGGGCTGCTAGTGCTGCAGGGTTGTCTTGACTTGAATGATCCTGGCTAGTCGATTGGTTCGATGGTTCGAGTACGGCCGGACCTGATGAGCATAGGCTGTATCATTGGGGTACCAATGAACTTGACGTTGTCAAAAAAAAAGTGAAAGGCACGCTGTCTCGGACAGTGGAGCCTCACTCGTGACTGAGGATGACAGGTGCAAGCTATATGGATTACAACTAGCTTCTGGTGTCAGCTCGATAAGATACAATAGTGCTGAGATAGGGAACACCAGTACTCACCTAGCTTCTGGTGTCAGCTTGATGAAGAGAGAGCTGAAGAAGCTAGGCGCACGCAAGCTCTATTTCTAATGCCTGTGGCCCGTCATAAGGCCTTGCCTTACAGTATCTTGCCCTTTCACACGCCTCAAAGGAAGCTGGCCACCTCCAAGAACTGCTCGTGGAGCTGGGCATCGACTCCCAAGCTCCCATCCAACTTTATGTTGAATTTCATTCTACTACAAGCGTTCAAACACTTCAACATTGGGCCGCCGTTCGCCAGGCCCAACCATTTTCAGCCAAGCTGCCCCCCTCTCGGCGCCTTTGACTTTGCAGCCGAGCCGGCCTCTCAGCCAAGCCGCCCCCTTCGCGCGTGCTGCCGGCCTCTCAGCCAAGCCGCCCCCTTTGCGCGCGCCTTTGACCTTTGCAGCCGACCTCATGAGTCATGACCCATTGGCCATGCAGAACATTGCCCACTAATGGTGCCCGTTGCTCGCAACCTGAAGCCTGTCGTCACGGATTGCCTCACTCAACAACTCTGGATTGTGTAGACAAGTTTCCCTTCGCATTTGTTGTACAACACGACATCTCTCAGAGACTCGATGGCCCACTTGGAGTTTGGCCCTTAGAACTTCTCAGCGTGCTTGCGTGATTTCCAGTAATTCCCTCACTTGCCCGCTAGCTAGAACCTTGCCAGACTCGCGCTCTCCTGTGCCTTTCTTCCTCTTCTCTGCCGCTTCCCAACATTAGCCAGACAGTTAATCTTTGGTAGAGAACAGTCCGTCCAGCCGTGCTGCGTCCGTCTCAGCAGACCTCGCCCGCACCGCCTCACGACCTCTCCGTCTGGACCGTCCGTCGCAACCCAGCCACGTCGACGCTCCCACAGTAGCCCTAGCGGTTGCTACACCAACCTCCCAAAGTCCTGCAGTCAACATCCAACAGGTTATGAGCCCCAATCGACCTGAACTGCCCCAATTCCCTGCAGCACCTACGGACCCTACCTACACCGGCCCCCAAACATAAACCCGTCATCACCAACTTCGATATCCCACGTCACCTCTCAAGCTGGCCCGCCAACACTCTCCTCTCTGGTGTCGAAACCTTCCGAATTTGGGACCGCGTTGGCGCCACCATCTACGAGTACATCACCACCGGAAACCTCCCCGACCGTGCGGAAGCCATCAACTACAAGAACGTCAAGATCTTTGCAGTCCATCAAGTCTTGGATGGCGTGGCCGGCAATGTTTGAAAGTCATTGCTTGCCGTCGCCAAAGTCCAACGTTGTGCCCAGGCCTATTACAAACACCTTGATCAGGAGTACAACCCAACGTCATCACAGTCCACTCTACGTCTGCTCCACTTGTTTTTCAACCTTCCGCGCGCACCTATTGAGGAGAAGGGCTTGGTTCTCCAGGGTGGCAGAAGGTGGGGGCTCCATGGTGGTGAACAACTAGATCAATGGGAATCTTGATCTACTGTCAAGGACGGGGTTGCTGAGCCGTAGGCAGCTGGCAATAGCGAAGACAACAGGACAAGATGAGAGGTTGACGTAGTTGTTCCTGCAAGGGCAAGGGCAGAGGCCAAGGGGACTGGAGGTTAACAGGGGAAGTTGACTATGAGATCAAGATTGCAGAAGAAAGACAAGAGTGATTTCTACTCAGAAGCCCTATTTATAGTTGCAGGAAAAGCCCATGGAAAGCGACAGAAACTCATGGAAGCAAGTCGAAGCCAAAGGAAGTGATTGAGGCGCAAGATCGTAGGAACAACAGGAAGCTTCTAGAAAGTTCCCAGCGCTGAGTAAGCATGCTGCGCAGTGGCGCTGCACTCAAACCTCAGACTGCTGATTTGTGACAGATCGCTCTTGAGCCTCACTGATTCCAAGTCCAAACAGAAAGGATCAAACAGTGTATTTGCAGGCAAAGAACAACTACTAAAAGGACTAAGGTCAAGAGACGCTGTGGCGCCATGCACAAGGGCAAACATGAGGCCGCTGAGGTTGGCTTGAGGTCGTCGTGAGGTGTAGGCGGAGCAATGCCTTACATGAATCATGAGATTGGAGGTGACAAGCTGGTGGTGGCAAGGCAGATGCATTGGCTCAGCAAGACTGGAGGTGTAGAACCACTAAGTATGAGACGATCACCACTACTGTCAGGAGAGGTTGTGAGTTGAACAGAAGTGATGAGAAGGAAGCTAAGAAACAGAAAGGGGGTCCGCGCTGGGATAGGCCCAGGCGCGGGTGAAATTGCTGTCACGCTGAGGCAGTCGCGCGCATCTAAGTCCCCACCGCAGGGGGGCGGGCTAGCGAGCGCGCGCACCGACCGAGGCGCCCCTGTCGAGCTGAGAGTGGACTCTTCACACCCCCCCCCCCCCCCCACGCGAATGCGAGGCGGACCCAAGCCGTGGGTGTCGAGTGCGAAGGCCAAGGGCGTAGCAGTGCTTCGAGAACACCTTAGGGCCAAGAGCCTTGGTGAAGATGTCGGCCACCATGTCGCTGGTTCCCACATGCGAGAAAGAAATGTTGCCCCGATTTACCATATCCCGAACGAAATGCTCGCGCAAGCGTATGTGCCGAGTGCCGGAGACGCGGACCGGGTCGTGAGCAACTGCTGCAGCGGCTTCGTTGTCAGTAAAGATGTGAGCCGGTGCAACAGGATGGACATGGAGCTCTTCGAGCAGCTGACTGAGGTAAATCCCCTCCTTTCCAGCATGCGAGAGGGCGAGGTATTCAGCGTCGGTGGTGGAATCGGCGACTCGAGATTGACGTTTGGACGACCAGGACACGGCGGATCCGGCAATGTAGAAGACGTAGCCCATGGTGGACACCGACGTATCGACGCAGGCCCCCCAATTCGCGTCGGAGTATCCTACCGCGCCCGTAATGCGCGTCTTGCCGCGAGCATAGAGCAGTTCATCGTGATACGTGGCCCGGAGATAGCGTAGGATGTGCTTGACCGCGATCCAATGACGACGTCCGGGATTGTTAGCGAAGCGGGCCAGGTAGGACACGGCAAAGGCGATGTCGGGGCGGGTGCCAAGCGAAATGTAGAGGAGCGAGCCGATAGCCTGCAGATACCATGACCTGATCCGTTCGGTGCCTTGACCCGGGATGGCGGTGAGCGAAAGGCTGGGAGTCATCGGGACTGTAGTGCCGCGAGTCGTAGTGTCGAAGTGGAACCGAGCAAGCACGTCCATGATGTACCGTTCCTGGGACAGAGCGATAGAACCGTCATCGAGCCGCCTTATCTGGATGCCGAGGATGTACTCTGCCGGGCCGAGGCGCTTGACTCCGTAGCGTTGTTCCAGGCCCGTGATGACACATTCGATTTCGGCCAGGTCCGGGCTGATTATCAGAAGGTTGTCAACGTACAGCGCAATGTAGTGTGGGTGTCCCCGATTGTCGAGCCGAGAGTATACGCAGTGATCGGTGCCCGTCGCCGTGTAACCGAGGTTGCGAAGCGAAGCGTCAATGTGTCGATTCCAGATTCGGCCGGCCTGTTTGAGCCCGTAGATGGAGCGTCGCAGACGAAGCACCTTGTCGCTGGGAAGGTCGAAACCGCGCGGCGCCGTCATCCAGATGTCGTGATCAAGGTCACCATGGAGGTAGGCTTTGTCGATGTCCGCCTGGTGCACATGCAGGCCGTTGGCGGCCGCCAGCGCGAGGAGTGAGCGTATCGAGGAGAAGCGTGCGACCGGTGCAAACGTTTTGTTGAAGTCGATGCCGTCGCGTTGCCGATTGCCCTGCGCCACCAGGCGGGCCTTGTGTCCAGTGACTTTGCCGAGTGCGTTCCGCTTCGTTTTCCAGACAAACTTGGATGTGACAATGGTCGCACCCGCTGGCATCGTGGATCGATCCTCGATGGTGAAGACCTTGAAGTCGTCGCGCATGGAATTGAACTCGTCAGTGGCGGCCGTTGCCCATACCTCACGCTTGTCACTAGACATCGCCTCACGCCAGGTCTGTGGGTCGCTTGTGATGGACTTGACTGGCTGGATGGCCTCCGCGTCGGAGATGTCGTCGTCGGTTGCAATGAAAGCGCGGTGATGTCGGGTGAGGAAATCGATTTCGTCCGGTGATTCGTTGCGAGAGTGGCGCCCAATGAGGTCGAGTTCGTCGGACGACTCCTCAGCTGATGCTGGCTCGCGGTACATGTTGAAGTCCGGGCGGTGCACGTCCAGTGGGTCAAGGCGAACCATGGGCTGTGAGCCAATGAGGTCGAGGGGATCGGCGGAGTCTTCAGAGTCGGTCGGTAAGGCCGAGGGTGACAATGACGCAGCCGATGACGACGAGGGCGGCGCGGGCGATGGTGACGAGGACGGCGCAGGCGATGGTGGCGAGGGCGATTCGGCATCTGTGGAGTTAAGTAAGGTTCCGCCAGTGTACCCTGGGGCCACGTCAACGGCGCTCATGGTAGAATCTTCAAGGAGGGATGAGACGTCCATGTGCGCCGACCTTACTAGTGGGGTCCTCGTCTTGACTGTGGCCTGGAGTTCGGTGATGGGGGCGCTGACAAAGTACGTGTCGTCGTCTTGCTCGGTGAGGTCGCCATGTAACCCGGGGAATTCATTGTCGAGGAATGTGGCTAGGTACCGTTTGCCAGTTAAGGACCGCTCGGGGAAGGAAAGCACATCGCTGTGTACAAGGCCGAGTCTCTCTGAGGAGTGCGAGTCCGAATCGGGAAACGGAAGACGATGGCCCTTTGCGCTGAGGCAAGCATTGCAGACAAACTTCTCTACCTCTTCGTCACTGTATCCGGCCCCGAGACCCTCCAGCAAACCAGCGGCAACCATCTTCTGTATGGAAGACGGTGCGAGATGTCCGAGGCAGCGGTGGAGAGTCAGCAAAGGCACGGAAGACTGTGAGCGAGAAAGGAGAGCAAGTTGCTGACATGTGGAATGATCAGCGTCCAGTAAGTAGAGCCCTTCGTCAAGCCTTGCACCTTCAGCGATGTCGTTGCCGTCTTTGTCAATGTGTATGCTGTGTCTTGTGAAAGCGACGCGGACGTTGTCGGTGTCGCAGAGACGTGAGACCGAGAGAAGGTTGACGGGCAGGCCCGGAGTGTGTAGCACACCGGTAAGCATGATTGGATGACCCGAGGCGGCAACGAAGGCGATGTTTCCCGTTCCGATGGCGTTGATACCCCCTGCAATGCCACCAATCTTCGTAGGAGCGATGCGGCAATAGGTCGTGAACAGGGACTTGTCCGAGACCATGTGCGAAGTGGCGCCCGAGTCAACGACGAAAGACTGGTTGTGAAGCTGGCAACGATGAGCAAGAAGGCCGGTGGCGAGACATCCTACATGGTGTTGCGAGTTGGCTGTATCGGGCTTTTTGGCGTCCTCGGAAGTGTTCTTGCAGTCAAGGGACCAATGGTCCTTCTTCTTGCAGGTACAACAGGGTCCTGGCGGCGGGTGTTGCGCCCTTGTAGGGCACTCCACAACTCGGTGCGAAGGGCTGCGGCAGGCGAGACACTTGGGACGGGTAGAACGTGACGACGACGAGGCAAGAAGGGCCGATTGGGTGCTGGGGATGTTCGTTGACCGGAGTTGAACTCGCATACGGTCGGCAAGCGAATCAATGTCGGGGAGGGTTCGCTGCGTGCGCTGTTCGTCGGTGAATGTCGCCTTGAAACTCTCGAGGGACGGGTGGGCGATTGCGAGTAAAAATGTGGCAAGGACATCGTTGATAGTCGTCTTCGTATCGATAATCTCTTGCGCAATGGCTTTGAATTCCATGATCCACCCGTCAAATTTGCCAACCGTGCCGGGCATGGGACGAAAACCCCAGAGTCGCGAGAAGAGCTCGAGTGTGCGAGTGGCGTCGTCAGGGGCATACCGCAATTTCAGCGTCGAGTAGATCTTGGGCGCTGTTAGGTCGGCGGTCGGGATCTTGTCGAGGACTGCCGAGACTTCGGCCGAGTCAATCGAGTTCACAAGGATCTCGCGAGCCACGACGTCGCGAGCGGAGCGTTGCGAAGGTGTCCAGTCATCGGGTACGATGCCGTCGAGGACGTACGAGCGGATGTCGTCCGCTAGGCACAGGCGAAGCTGGCGTGCCCAGTTTGCGAATGTCTTTGGCCCATCCAAGCGTGCGTGCTTGGGGAAGGCGGTGCGAGTGGTGCCGGTCGACGTGGCGGGTGTGGCGGTGCCAGGAGCGGCCGCGGCGAGACCCGACAGCAGCGCTGCAAGGGATGCAAGCTGGTCGGGGGCAAGTGCCGGGTTGGCTCCCGTCGCGAGGGGTGATGTCGTGGCCATGCCAGCTGGTAGCTCGTGGGCTTATAACCTATGAGACGATCACCACTACTGTCAGGAGAGGTTCTGAGTTGAACAGAAGTGATGAGAAGGAAGCTAAGAAACAGAAAGGGGGTCCGCGCTGGGATAGGCCCAGGCGCGGGTGAAATTGCTGTCGCGCTGAGGCAGTCGCGCGCGTCTAAGTCCCCACCAAAAGGGGGGCGGGCTAGCGAGCGCGCGCGTAAATCCGCCGGTGCCGGCGCGCTGAGGCAGTCGCGCGCGCCTAAGTCCCCACCGCAGGGGGCGGGCTAGCGAGCGCGCGCACCGACCGAGGCGCCCCTGTCGAGCTGAGAGTGGACTCTTCACACTAAGTCCCAGTGTGGAGGTGATGGCATGGAGGTGAAGGAGGGTGTTGGGTTATATGTACACAACAATTGTTTATTGTCCTTGCGCGTTTTGGATCCTTTTTGGCTTCACCAGTTTTTGGCCGCCGCGTTGCCAAAAGAAAAAGGCCAAGGGTCTGTTTGAGTGCCTTGAGCACGTGACCAGCACGCGTGCATTGGTCCCACCGCAATGTTTGTTTGTTTACTACGTCACCCTTGCCCGCGCGCATAAATACGCTGTTGGTCCCACATCCTCTTTCTTCTTCTTTCCACACATTTGCATAGCCCATACCAACTTCAGCACTCCATGCAATCCACTCCAACTCAATGACGCCAAATCACCTTCTTGATTGAACTATGTCATACAACGCTGTGTGCCCTCTTGTTATGCCATCCGACGCCAAGTCAATACAAACAACAGTAATTGCCGCCGCCAAATTTTCCTTGATTGGCTGGCAAACCAGCATGCAACCATCAATTGGCAACGCTACCAGAGCAAAGCTCTGAGCACAGGTCCAACCAATCAACCAAGTAGGTCTCCGCCATGTTTGCATTCCTCATTACAGCCAAACAGCGCATTGCTCTTGATGCCCATGCTGACTATTTTGTTGATTGTGCTTATACCACTGCTCCTCTCCATACATACAGATCCGGACGGCCGTCTTAAAGGTCAACATTGCAAAGTTCTTTTCGAAAAATACATCTGCAACTGGGCAGGAAGCTCAAGATTGGTGTCCAACACCACGCAAACGCGAGTTCAAGATCCGTCCATCAAATGCGGCTGCAAGGCGGCAATCACGGTCAATTATTACCGCAACAAGCCGACAGTCTACCACATCACTGTCATGCCGCACAACAACCACGATCCCTACTCACCCAAGTACCTCATTCGATCTTGACTCTTAGCTCCAGTTCCCCTTTGGAAAGATGTTGAGGACAATAAACAAGTCGTGAACAATAACCTGACACCAAAGCTGAACCGGAGCCGAGAGTTGAAATCAAACGAGGTACTTAGGTGAGTAGGGATTGTGGTTGTTGTGTGGTGTGACAGTGATGTTGTAGACTGTTGGCTTGTCGCGGTAATAATTGACCGTGATCGCCACCTTGCAGCCGCATGTGATGGACGGATCTCAAACTCGCTTTTGCGTGGTGTTGGACACCAATCTCGAGCTTCCTGCCCAGTTGCAGATGTATTTTTCGAAAAGAACTTTGCAATGTTGACCTTTAAGACAGCCGTCCGGATCTGTATGTATGGAGAGGAGCAGTGGTATAAGCACAATCAACAAAATAGTCAGCATGGGCATCAAGAGCAATGCGCTGTTTGGCTGTAATGAGGAATGCAAACATGGCGGAGACCTACTTGGTTGATTGGTTGGACCTGTGCTCAGAGCTTTGCTCTGGTAGCGTTGCCAATTGATGGTTGCATGCTGGTTTGCCAGCCAATCAAGGAAAATTTGGCGGCGGCAATTACTGTTGTTTGTATTGACTTGGCGTCGGATGGCATAACAAGAGGGCACACAGCGTTGTATGACATAGTTCAATCAAGAAGGTGATTTGGCGTCATTGAGTTGGAGTGGATTGCATGGAGTGCTGAAGTTGGTATGGGCTATGCAAATGTGTGGAAAGAAGAAGAAAGAGGATGTGGGACCAACAGCGTATTTATGCGTGCGGGCAAGGGTGACGTAGTAAACAAACAAACATTGCGGTGGGACCGATGCGCGCGCGCTGGTCACGTGCTCAAGGCACTTGAACAGACCCTTGGCCTTTTTCTTTTGGCGACACCGCGGCCAAAAACCGGTGAAGCCAAAAAGGATCCAAAACGCGCAAGGACAATAAATGATTGTCGTGAACATATAACCCAATGCCAATGGAGGCGGCTTGGCTGCAAAGGCAAGAAAGCCGCGGAAGTGCGAGGCAAAGGGGAGGCTCAGCTGCGAAGGCGAAAGGCGCGCGAAGGAGGCGGCTTGGCTGCGAAGGCGGAGGCAAAAAAGGATGCGCGGTGGTGTGCAGGCAGAGCAGGCAACAGCGGATCAGACAGACCAGTATGTGGACGAGTTGACGACGGTGAACATAGGTTCAGGACGAGGCTGGAGGCAAGGATCATGCGGCGAGGCTCAAATGACAGGGGGTGCGGCGAAAGGCGCAGAGGCGAAGGCGGCTTGGCCGAATATTTGTCTCGACTTCGGCGGCAGGAGCCACCGTCGCGAAATCGAAAGACGATGCGGCCGAACAACGCGACCAGCTTATCGCTTCGCTGGAGCCCAAGGATGTTGTTGCCTACAGTGATGGATTGATGATGGAAGGTAGAACAGGGTCAGCAGCAGTTCTTCGAATCAGCTGGCCCGCTGACAATTCGATCGTCCACATCTCCAAAGCACGCGCGCTCGGTACCCAGCAGACGGTCTACAGTGCGGAGCTCAACGGCATTGCTCTCGCCATGCAAATGCTCCTGCAGGCCCCTCCCGCAACCCAGCACGGTAGGATGGTCATCTGTGTCGACAACCAGGCTGCCGTGCGAGTTGCGACGTCCACCCGACCAGGCCCCGGGCAGGAACAACGCATCGAAATCCGGCGCCTGTACTTGGAACTCAAGGAGAAGCTCTCACTCACATCAATCGAGCTCCAATGGGTCCCGGGTCATGTCGAGATTGACGGCAACGAGCTCGCAGAGGAGGCGGCCAAAGAAGCGACCAAAGCGGATGAGGACGACTCGATAAAGAAAGACCTGGAGATCGAGCGACCAGACGCGATTCCAGCTTCGAGGACGGCACTGAGGCAACAGTTCAAGACGCGTGTCAGTCAGGTGTGGGCGACGGAGTGGAAGAATGCCAAGACGGGCGCGCAGCTTCGCAAGCTCGACGACTTACCACCCGTCCCACTTCAAACTCTACCACGGGCTTCCTCGGCGAGCTGCGACCCTTCTGGCACAACTCCGAACTCGAAGATCACCGTTGGCACACGATCTGTTCCGGCGTTGACTCCATCCAACCGGGCTGTGTGCGTGCGGCGCGGCGGAGACTTTAGAGCACGTCGTTCTGTCGTGCGAACAATACCAGGATCAGCGTCGCGTTCTTCGCAGGGAGATGAAGAAGGAGGACTTACCTCCAGACGACATTTGACTCTATGTTTCGAATGTGACGGCATCGCGACTCGTGACCGGATTTCTCGCCTCGACCGGTGTATGCCTGGGGTACGAGGTTCTGCTGAGCAAGGGTACCACCCCCAACTCAGCGACGAAGGATCAAGAAGCCGCACAATGCACCCAAGACCGCTTGGTGACCGAGATGCTGACAGACACCGAAGCCACCGTACAACGGCCTCGAGCTCCAACGGCAACCGGGCGGCAAGACCGGACGCGTGTGGACACACGTGTGGATAGAGAGGACTCGAATTGCGAGTCATACCGGACTTCGGGAAGGTTTTGAAGTCTTGATACGTTGCGAAGGGGATCTGAGCGGAGCGGTTGCGCTGGATGGAGGCAGAGGCTTTGTGGGCCGGGGGCCAGTGTAGGGGCAGCGTAGGCCGAGGCGCGGGAGCAGTTGATGCAATGGGAGCGGAGGAGAGCCAAGGGCGCTGGGCCGGACGGGACTTCAAGCACTCGAATTTCGAACTCGCTCGCGCGCCGCTTGGACCTCTCGGCTCTCGACTTGGCGACTTTGGCGAACCTCGGCGCTCTCCGGGTGCGCGGAGGTTTTTTCACCCAACCAAATTTTTCTGGGATTTCAAATTCAACATTCAAAACATTTTCAGCAACACTACAAAGTTTTGGTACTTCTTGAACACTCCCCCTTTATCTGGTTCAGTATTTCCTGAGGACTACATGTGCTATAGCGCGACAAGGTCTTGATAAGATGATCTCTCTCTCTCTCTCTCCATCGAGGATCCAGTGACCCTCTTTCTTGCGATGATAGTCACCACCGTCTGAGCCGTCGGCGGGTATGAACGTCTCGATCTTGACGATGGTCGGCCATTGCTTCGTTGTGGCGCCGGAAGTAGCTGGCATGCAGAGATTGCTGGGCAGGTAAAACGTAGACTCGGGTGGCTGATCGAAGTACTGGTGAGACGGGAAAGAGTGTGGACGATTCGGCAGAAGTGGAACAACCACAAGCGGGCCCAGATACATACCGGCACTTGCCCGGCAATGCGATCGCTGCGCAGCTCGGACAAGCGCCGACCGGTCGGGCGGCCCGATCGCACTCGGCCCAAGGTCGAGCCATCTTTGAACCGTCGGCGCGAGTCAGGACATAGCTGCTTCTCGGAGTTCTGTCGGGTCTCGGACGTCGCAGTTGCCGGCGCGAACGATCGAGCCAGCTCGAGCTGGCGCAGTGCCTGCGACAGACGCAGTAGGCTGCACGCACAACTCAATAGGTAGGTACTACCATGAAATGTGCTACACACTCAGAATGAGCCAAGTGTCCGGGCCTCCTAATATCACTTTATTTTCGGGTATTCATCTTCTTATCGGCGTGTACCGGTGCTAGGTCCATTGAGGATCGAATCCTTCATGCGAACGCGCGACTCGTAATGTGAAGATTCGCAACAAAGTTTCTGGGTCTTAAGCGGAAATCGGAACCTCGGAGAAATAGAAATATGCGCATCGACGCACTAGACCCTATCATCACGACAGAAACGTGACGTGAAGTGCTTTCATTGCAGGTTCACAAATGCCCCTCCGTCCACCAGAACATAGGCTCCCGTCACTGTTCACAGTCGTGAAGCTAAAAGTCAGACGACACAAAACGTGGAGCGACGATCATTCTCCCGAGGCTCTGCCCGCAAGTTGAGGCGCTTACCATATGCCGCCATCTCGCTCAACAGAAATACGACTGGACCCGCCAGATCCTCGGGTCGCCCCAATCTACCGAGTGGAATACGTTTCTCCATATATGAGCGTTTGACGGGTTCCGACAGGTCTTGAGCATTGATGGGGGTCTCAATCGTGCCTGCATGATGAAGAGGAAAGAAAACGTCTCTCAATTCCGAGGCGAGCTTCACAAGCCAGCAGGCTAGAATTTCGCAACGGTTACCTGGCAGTACAGAGTTACCTATGACACATTCTCTCGTCAAATGCATCAGAGTCATCCTGTCACTTGTGTCCCCCTCACTGGTTTGGACAGGAAGCTCACATCGAATTTTGTAGGGCGCTAACGAGATCGCGCAGGATTCCATCAACGATTTTACACCGGCTTTTGTTGGAGTGTAATGGCTGTTCAGGGGCCGGAGCAAAACCAATCAGGTCGCCATATGTATTTTGTATAGCGCTCACAAAACAAGGACCGTTTCGCTGAGCTCACGCTTGTTCACCGCCGCCGACGAGTGCAGAGATTGACGACACGGCTACGATGGATCCGCCTTGAGGTGTCTGCTCCTTCATCTGTCTCGCACAAGCCTGTGTGATCCATCCTTCAGCACGGTCAGAAATGTGCTCGGGTCATAACATAATCTGACTCCCACTCGCGGACCTGCACAAAGTAGAAGGCGCCATCGAGGTTGATGGCCCGGGTGGAGCGCCACACGTCGCGGGGAATGTCCAAAAATGCGTAGAAGGGGCACACGCCGGCATTCGAGACGCAGCAATCAATTCGACCGAAAGCAGTGACTGCCGCTTGAACTATCTGGTGAGCGATGAACAGCTCGCTCAGATCGTCAGCAAGCGAGCTCAGGCCAGAACGTCCCTGAGCTACGAGGCCCTCACCTTGTCAGCTGTGCACTCATCGCTGATGTCTCCAGCGACCAGCACAGCACCCGGCCCACAAAGGCCGACATCGCTTCTCTCCTTTTCAATCTCGGAGATGACCTGTCCAGCGTCGAGAGTAGCTTGCGGCGCGTTGAGATGGTGAACCACGACTTTGGCGCCTGCGCGGGCGCATCCAAGAGCAATTCCGCGCCCAATACCTTGCGAAGCACCGGTGATGCAAACGACTTTGTCTTGCAGAAGCAGCATGTATGAGACCTATAGGGGTAGCGGTAGCTTTGACGAGCGAACGGGGTGCGATATCGACGACTGGCGGTCCCCAAGTTTGGGTTGGATTCGGCACGAAGTAACAACCGACTCGGAGTTACAGTGGTGCGTGTCAAAGAAGTACCGCTGCAACAGTGCGCACGCACTGCCAGTCATTAACCGGGCAAAATCATCCAGTAAGAATGCTCCCAGGGCTTCGCATTAGATCAGATAGATGCCTATCTACATCTACACCTCCTATAACTATCGTTCATCTATCTATATGGCCATAGATCATAGATAGACAGATACGCTTGGACGTAACTACGCAGATATCTAAAGCATCTGCCAGGAATACACATTGAGGAGACAGGTTGTCCATAGTCAGAGGGGTTCAAGCATATTCAAGAAGCATATCCGCTCAAGTTTCCAAGACCTTATCAAGTCATTGGCTTGGCTCCGAACGGTGGCGGTGAGACAGAGGCCACCCTCCTGGCTGCCCAAGGCCGGCCTCCCGGCTGCCCGTTGTGCCCTACTAGTTCGGTCGGCTTCTATCTCGGAAGCGAAGTAAAACATTGCCTATCTTAAAGGCATGAGGCCTGAGGCCTGAGCTCCTGAAAGGAAATCCGCAAATGAGCCAGAAGCTTTTGGAGTCCGCATATTGCCACTGGTCGTCTGCCGGTTTCACTTCTCTCCTTTCTAGTACTTCCCCGTCTTCTCCCTCTCTAGCTCATAAATCCCCAAACTCCTCATCTTGCTACAGCATGGCTACTCCTACTGCCGCAGAAGATCTTGTCGCCACTGTCTTCAGCACGGAGGCGGAAGCAAAAGTGTTCTACACCGAGCTTCGGTCTGCTGGCCCCGAAGACCGATTGCAAGCGAGGTGCGCCGACGTTGCTCGGACCTTCCTTTTCTCCCGGACCTCGGGAAAGTGGGATCATTTCGATGTCGTCGTGTTTCGATCGAATGGCAAATTGAAGATCCGAGCAACGTGCAAGACTCGTCCAGCCTCTCATTGCGAAACCGTTGACTTCGAGACCGCACATCAACACGGCGTATCGAACTGGAACAGGGGCATCGAACAATGCGTGGCATCCAGGGGGGGAAGGGGCGAACACGGTTAGTTTGCTTGAAGTAATGTTGCAGGCTGTTACAGCAAGTCACTAAAGATTTTTCTGTCTTGTGCTTTCAGAACGTGCAACCATTGCTTTCTGCTGCAATCTTCGACAACTTGAATGCGTTGTTCATGTTATCCATCGTTCTTCACGTTGCAATCTCGAAGGAAGCGTTCACTCACGTAGACCCCCAACTTCAAACCTGGCTCGCCTACTCCTATCACGTCGCCAATGTGAATGCTATCCTCGGTAGTCACGACATCGTCAAGAGGCTACTCGTTCATCTACATAGGGAGCTGTCGGTTCAATTCGGCGAATTTCTTGTCAAGCGAAATCGCGGGATTCATCTGGTCATCGATGGTTGGACCGCTCCCAACTGCATCAGTGTTCTCGGAGTCGTCGTAGTGTATGAACAAGATGGCGTCGTTCATCGTCACATCCTCAAGTTCATCGAGTCAAAAGGTCGCCACGGCGGGAAAGAGCTCGCAGCGTCGCTTCATGAATGCGTCGAAGAGTTCAAGATCTCGCATCTCGTTCGAGCCCTCGTGATGGACAACGCCTCGAACTGCAACAAGATGGCGGTGGAGTACAAGAACCTCAATGACTCGTGGTGGGGACCCGAGATGCGAGTTCGCTGCTTCGCCCACATTCTCCAGCTAGTGATGGGCGCACTTTACGCTGCCTTTTCCATGGCCCCTGCTCGGCCGCCTACTCCTCGGGCACGCAAGAACACGACTGGCAAGCATATATCTGCTTTCGACGGTCATCCCAACGTCGAAGATGATTCGGATGCTGAAGATCAGATTATCGACGACGAGATTGCTCAAGCTCTGTCCATTGCGACTGCCTCTGGTGACTACGACATTTCAGCATTGGAATTTACGGTGAACAATTCGAAGACTTGCTTGAGAGAGGCTTTGGATTGGGGCGAGTCGGTCGGCATCAAGATTCAATCCATCCTTCGACGAAAATGCATGACCATCATTCCTACGATCGCCGATTTTGCACAACACGTTTCGGGACTGAGAGTCAAATCCTCCGACAAACACAGATGGCAGCAGTCGGTCGTTACCGACCCGATTCCAAGGCGACGGAGCTTTCCCGCAAAAACGAGACGCGTTGGAACTCTATTCACCTCTGCCTTCAGAGCCATGTTCTGTTCTCGAATGCCATCGACTACTATATGGCGCGCGACGACACACCCTCAAACATCGTGGACAAATTCGCCCTTCCTGATGACGCACTTGATATCGTTAAAGAGCTCCTTGACATTGGCGAATACCTCAAGACCCGGACGGTTCAGTTCCAAGATGCAACGCCTCGCACTTGGGATGTCATCGCCGAGTTCGAACGAGTTGAAGGCATGCTTGACAACAAGGCTCAAACCGCTTCTCCCATGGTGCGCATCGCAGCCAAGTCCGCTTTGATTGTTCTGGGCAACTACTACTCGAAGGTTGGCGACGATTCGATTGCTGCATTTGGGTCGATGTTATTTCATCCTCGTCACCATCTGCGATTCTTTCAGCGACCTGGAACTGCTTGGGCCGAAACCGATATCAATGAGAAGCAGAAGAAGCTCCATGAAATCTACAAGAAGGTGTACCTTCCTCTCTATGAGGACATCCCCGAAGCTGGTCCTCCGTCCCCGATTAATTCCGATGCTTGCTCCGACCACGATTTGTATGGTGATGAAGGAGGTGACACACAAGGCTCTCACAACTACTACTACACGATGCCTTCCCCCAGTACTGGGCTAGGGGATGCGTCAGGCTGAACAAGAACGACGCCTACAAGGGGTGCCCTATCAAGTATTGGGTGACACAACGTGCGATATTAGGGCAGAAGGCTCTTGCCGAGATGGCAATTGACTTCATCACAATTCCACCAACTGCGTGCGATGCGGAACGCGCTTTCTCCACCGGCCGCCGGACGATCAACTATATGCAGCACAGCACCTCCGCAGAAGTTCTGAACGCCAAGATGTGACTCGGTAGCCGGGCTAACCCGACCGCTCCTATCTTCGGGGGCACCCCCGAGGGCTTCGCTCGTCATGCCCGACCCATCATCGCAAGTGAGTTCAAATGAGAGAAGTAATGCTAGCCACAGCTACTTGCAGCGACTGAGGACCCAATAATCTTTCTTGCAGGCAAGCTCCGTGCTCCATCGAAGCGTGTCGTGGCAAAGAAGAGTTCTTCGGCAGTCCACAAAGCGAATAAGCGGCAGCGCCACAACGTCACTGGAGAATCCTCGCGATCGACCTCGCTCTCGCAAAATTCGCCGATTGAGGAGCTGGAACTCTCAGAGACGGACGAAGAATCGTCTTGAGCGCTACCCAAGTATGCAACAGAGTGAATCTTCGTTTCTCCCATGTACATAATAAACCCTCTACAACATATTTTCTCTCTGTTGCTCTGTTTCTGCCCCTTCATAGATTTTTCAACCGAGTCCTCTAGCTTTCCCTCATTTGCACTTGCTCTCCGTCGTCTGTCAATAGAATACAAGGCATGGCTGCCATTCTGCCACTTCGTTGACTTTTTCTGGCGGCAGCTGGAGAGATCTTGTCATGGCTGCAAAGGCCTTTCGTGTCGAGGACAAGGGAACAAAGGTCCGCCCTGTCATATCTATACACGCACAGCTATGCATGCCTCCACACATCTAGTCATCATCTCTCAAGTGGCATTTATCTACGTAGATATCCACTAGCTATCTATCTTTCATCTATCTGTTCTGCTGTAGATGACAGTTCTATAGATAGCCCGAAAAAAGGCAAAATTATAGATAGATAAAAGATATCTACGCGCATATCTGATCTAATGCGAAGCCCTGAATGCTCCCCTGTAAGCAAGCGATAGGAGGATTCGGTACCACTAGGTGCCTGCCTATTGTCATTCAAAATTGCATCAGGAAATAAAACAGAGTCTGCTCATTAACAAGATGATTTGCGCCTACTTTTCTGCAGGTATCTCGGCGAGCAGAGTAAGTACCCCGAGACGACGTTGCCCATCTTGCTCCATGATGGGAGACGACCCGCCGAGTGCTTGAGAACTGACCTTGACCAGGACTTTCTTAGTATTTACATGACAGAGGCCAGAGTTCCCCCGTGCAGTGGATCACAAGGAATGCCAGGTCAACATTGAGAATTGAACTAGCTAGTTGAAGCTGAGAACGAGAAGCGATATTCAAGTGAAGGGGCCCCGGGCCGGCGATTGAATCGTGTCTACTAGTAGGTAGGTACCTGGTGACATCAGGCTAGTGTCCTTTTGTACAGATACCCAGCTTTATACCTCACCTTGGTACGAACCCCTAAGCCCACACTTGACCAATGACTGGCCGTTTCACGGTCATTTGAATTCGGCTCCGACACATTGTTCTGTCGGCGAAAGTCGTGGGTCGTGACTCCGCGATCTGACCATTAGGCCATTCCACAGAGAGTCTTGCGCACGCGACCGACGATTTTGACGAGTTTTTTGACTTCTGGTCAGATAATCGACGCGAGCGTGACTACTAGGCGTGACTGGCCCGCTCGCACCGTCG
The DNA here is from genome assembly GCA_022506055.1 of Microbotryum violaceum. NCBI lineage: Eukaryota > Fungi > Basidiomycota > Microbotryomycetes > Microbotryales > Microbotryaceae > Microbotryum > Microbotryum violaceum. The sequence continues at coordinate 1,845,271 of JAKMXP010000004.1, read as the reverse complement.
TGTGTTATAACTGCCGTAGAGCCGCGTAGCTCTCTGCCTCCGTCAACCAAGTCAGCGACGTTTCCCTCTTGACGTCGAGCCCGCCTCATGGTCGGTTCCCGGATCAGATCCGGCGCTGGTGTACTTTGACCATACGAGCCAACGTACTCATCAGCCGTGTGTGTTCCTCTGCCGCAGGGAGTGAATGGCCTGTGGTCGCTGCTGAGTCCGGTCGCGCGGCCGGTCAATCTCGATGCGCTTGAACGCAAGCGCCTTGCGATCGATGCCAGCATCTGGCTATACCAGTTCCAGATGACCATGCGCGACAAGAAGTCTGGTGATGTGCTCAAGGGGGCCCACGTCAGTGAGTTCGAGCCGGCTCTCTGCTTTTTCACGGTTTCACTTTCGCCCCGGCTGACTTCACCCCGATGACGTCGTGCACGCTTGCGGTGTCGCAGTGGGAACGTTTCGACGCATCATGAAGCTCATCTACCACGGTATCCGTCCCGTGTTTGTCTTCGATGGGAAAGCGCCCATGCTCAAAATGCGGACAATTGTACGTAGCTCTGCCCGAGCGACTGCAGGCTTCGCGCCTTCCGAGAGGTCTAGCTCAGCCTCGGTGTTTCTCCTTCAGGATAATCGTCGCAAGCGCAAGCAAGGTGCAAGTCGCAACGCTGCCAAGACGGCACAGCTGTTGCTGTCTGCCCAGCTGAGAGCCGCGGCAGCTGGGGCTGCCCTTCGGAGGTTGGTTGTGTTCTCGGTGTTGGTGCCTTCGTCGCTTCCCTGAGCGCGAACTTCGTTGTCCCGACAGGCGGGGCCCAGACGAGGAGAGCTTGTTGGACCCGAGCGCGGCATCGACATCCGACAATGCCTGTACGGCGCAGACACCCAGTTTTGATCGTGACACGGGCGAACGGATCGATGAACATACGACCTATTTGGAGGATCTTGAAGCCGGCATCGGTCCAAGTTCAAGTCGGCTCCCGCACACGCTACCCAAGACTCCGAGTCGTTCGACAGATCCTGCAAAGACAGATACCGCTTCGGCTCGCAAGAATCACGTCTTGCGCGATGAGTACGCCTTGCCCGAAATCGCAGGCTCGCTCGACTCTCGCATCAAACCAACCGACGTCCGACTGGCGACCGAGGCCGAACAGCGTGAATTCCTCAACGAAATGAGGCCCGAATTCTTCGATTCTACAGATTTCGCTAGTCTTTCGACGCAGCTCAAGTACGAGATTATTGGCGAACAACGGCTCAAGTCACGACAAGTCAATTACCGACGAGTTCAAGAGATGAAGACACTTCCTTCCGCTCTCGACTTCTCTCAGAGCCAGATCGCAAATCTTGTTGTCCGCAACCAGTACACCCAAAAGCTGTTTCAGGTCACGGACGAACTCGGACAAGCGGCGATTCAAATCCCAACGCGTATTGCAGGCGAGCGTAATCGAATGTACCAATTGATCAAGCAGGACCCGAGCAAAGGCGCAGGCTACGTGCTCGCTGTGCAGAATCCCGAGCTCGCCAAGGACACCCCAATCGTGATCGACACCACTACCGACGAGAGCAGCGATGGCACCGATTTGGATGAGTTTGAAGAAGTAGGAATTGACACATGGTTCGTCCGCGTCTTCTTCCCGTCCGAGCAAGCACAGCTAATCCTTTTCTAACAGCTATCCCAAGCGATCCGAAGTCAATGAGGCGAGTCGGCAAGCCAAGGTTCTGGAGCTACTTCGAGCGAGGCACGAAATGAAGCGACCTTCAGTTGAAGTCGATCCCTACCTTGATATGCTCCCTTTCGAAGGAAACAAATATCTGTTTGGGCACCATCGGAACCTACCTAGCCCAGTGCACTCGAGCCATTCGATCGACGAAGACGAGGGCATCCAAGCCGCCATCCACGAGTCGACACTGGTACCTCGGCGTCTCGAGTCCGCCGACTTCCCCCACAGTCCCATAAAGGATCGTTCCGCTCCGGCTCCGGCTGTCAGCAAGTGTCCTACTGTCAGCAAGCGTCCTACTGCCAGCAAATGGCTTCCTCGGATCAACGATGATGCCGATAGCGATTCGGCCCACGAAGCCGAAGATGGGCCTACAGTCCAAGAGACTGCCCCACGTCATGTGATCTCAGCAGGCAGCGAATCAAGCAACTCTGATTATTTCGAGGAGATGGAGTTCATGCGCTCGTAAGTCGACATGCCGTGTCCTGCTTCGGTCGAATGCGTGCCTGATGTGGCTATCGGAATGTATAAGCAGGGACTTCGTTTCCAAGAGCGAGGTGAAGCCCAACGCCTCCTCGGCCTCAGCAGGCTCTCGTAGATCCACTTCACCACTGGTGGCACCATCGCCCGCGGCCAGCGTGCCTCGCACTCCACCACCGAATGCACCCACAGCTGACACGCCGTCACTTGTTCTGGACGCGACGGCTCCTGGATTCGTTGGGACGACGAACCCAGCGGCCGCAATGGCGCCCAGCCCTTCGGCGCAAATAACTTCGACCAGAATACCGCAGGGAGGCATTGAAGAGGAAGCTCTTTTGGACGAAATCGAAACGGACGGAGCGCGCAATGGTGCTCCTTCACCCGAGAGAGACTTGACACACTCGGGCAGCGCCTTCGCCATTGTCGCGGGCAATGTGAACGCAACGTCGGCGCCCGTGCTCGAAGCTTTAACATCGGATAGGACTGATATGGGTCTTCCTCAGGGCTCTTCGGTCTCCGAACATCCAGCGAATGTCCCACAGGCCGTGACCCCACCGCAACAGGACGACTCGGAGAACTCGGTCGAAGAGTTCCTAGAATGGGAAAGGAGTCCAACGCCCTCTCGCCTGGCGGCTGACGCTGTTGACGCCTCGGACTCCTCCCGAGCAAGTGAAACACCTCACTTCGAGCACGAGGACAACGAGGACGAAGGCGTCACGCGTAGTTCAAGCGGTGATCGCTCTGATGACGACCACAATGAGGAAGGCGAGGTGATTGCGAATCTTCGCCGCGAGCAAGCGCAATACGCGGACATACTCTCGCAGCTCAAGAACCGACGCATCGAGGACATGCACGATGAGGCCCAGGCCGATATTGCCTCGCTATCAGCGCAACGCAATGTCGATCAACGGAATGCCGATGGAATCAGTCGGAAGATGGAGAATGACATCAAGGTGGGAGCCACCATGTACGACCCTTCAAGAGGAAGCTGTACGCTAATTGACGACGCTCTGCCGCGACACGTGCAGGAGCTGCTCTCTCTGTTTGGTCTGCCTTTCGTCGATGCTCCTCAAGAGGCTGAAGCCGAGTGCGCAGACCTACTCTCGCGCAAGCTCGTGGATGGCATCGTCACCGATGACTCGGATGTGTTTCTTTTCGGGGGTGCGAGCGTTTATCGCAACATGTTCAACGACGATAAGTTTATTGAATGCTACCTTTTGGCCGATCTCGATCGTGAGCTCGGACTTGATCGCAAAAAGCTCGTCCGACTGGCGCATCTGCTGGGCAGCGATTACACCGAGGGTCTGCCCGGCGTGGGCCCAGTCCTGGGACGCGAACTGCTGGAGGAGTTCCCCGGCGATGACGGACTTTCCGACTTCAAGGAGTGGTGGGCGAAGGTCCAGAACGGCAGAGATGGCCCCGAAGACACATCTAATGCTTGGAGGCGCAAATTTGTATGTGCTCATCCCTTTCACTGCGCAAATCCCATTTGAAGCCGCTGACTTCGCCCCCGACATTGGTATTCATTCATTGTTCCTTGCAGAAAAAAGGACACAAGGATCTCATTGTAGAAGAAAGCTGGCCCACCTCGGCAATCGTGAGTCGTGGGACGCTCTCACCCATATTTGGTGTTTACTGACGCCCTTTGATCGTGCCCACTCTCACAGGCCAAAGCCTATCTCGCCCCGGTCGTAAGCGGTGATGATGAGCCTTTCGAGTGGGGCTTGATCGATTTGGATGGCATTAGGGCGTGAGCGTTTCTCATTCGTGTAAATGGTCCCCACAAGGGAAGAATCTGCCCACACCTGCTCATACCTCTCCGACGTGCAGATTCCTTGCTCGCAATCTATCTTGGGGCCCTGAAAAGGTCAATGGCATCATGCTCCCTCTACTGAGTCGTCAGAAGGCACGATCCGACGGTACTTTGAAGCGTCAAGGCTTCATCTCAGAGTTGTGAGTGCCTATGGCGCAAGTTTGATCCATTATGTTCGCTGTCCTGATGTGTGAGTCGCTACGGTGCTTCCCGGTTCGCAGCTTCGATGTCAGTGTCGGCACTGGCCCGCTCCAAAGGCAACACCGTCGCGGTTATGCGAGCTCTCGACTCCAATTTGTGCTTGATGTAAGTGACAATATCCGAGACTTTTGGTGCGACTCGGAACTGACCCGTACTAACCCTTGGTTCCTCAATTTGCAGCAACACCGAGCCAAGACGCTGGAAAAGGATACCTCTAAGGCCAAAGCTGAGCCTGAAGCCTTCACGTTAGAGATCCCATCGTCCACGATTCCGAACGAAACACCGGATCAAACCGGTACACCAATAAAGAAACGTAAGACTCGAGCTGCCGGTGAGGCGCAGAGAAAGAAGCGCGCTCGCAAAGCGGCATCACCCCTCGATGATGATGCCGGGGATGCTGCGGATGAAGAAGCCGAGTCGGGCCCTGCTGTCTCCAAACGCCGTCCGCGCCGCAAAGCCACCAAGACCCCGGCGACGGAGATTGTTGATTCGGACGACGACAACGGTCAAGACACTGCGTAGTCCGGCAGCGGCCGTCGGGAAGCCACTCGCAAGCGACAGAACTAAAGGACACGTGCTGCATTACATCATGGGAACACAGGCAGTTTTATTTGCCTGAGACCGACACCCGCTTCCTCCAACACTCGCCGGCTTGCGGCGTCCATCGAATACGAGAGGGAGTATACCACCTCGATAACACCGCATTGCACGATCTTGACGGTGCACCGAAGGCAGGGGCATCTGGGTACACAACCAACCGAATTTGTCAGCTTCGATCCTCGGCTCTCCCAGTGGAGACACTGTATACGATTGCCGATTCATTTTGTTTTTACCGCCTTGTTGCTAGATTATACGCTGAGAGCACTTGAACTTTGGAAACACGATCCAAGATACTTACGTGTTGCAGTACAAAGTCGCGCCTTCGGTCCCGCCTCCACTGACCCTCTCGCGCCCTGCTTCGAGTAGCGCATTCTCTTCCGCATGGAGACAAAGACACTCGTTGAGGCCTTCACCCATTCTGATAGACGTCAAAGAGGTCGAATTCGCGGTGTCGTCGTCGGCGTTGGTTGCAAGGACGCGACCACTCGAGCCCGAGTTGCACCTCCCACACCCGCCATCGTTGCAATTGCGCACGCCGCGCGGTGTACCGTTATAACCCGTCGAGAGGACCCTCTTCTCGCGCACCAACACGGCGCCAACCCTTCGCTTCATGCAGTTCGATCTCAGGGACGCGAGTGAGGCGAGCAGCATGAAATAAGGATCCCACGGTGGGCGCAGGGTTTCCTGCAACTTCGGCAGCGACAGAGCGCGAAGGAACGGCGCAGGGTCCGAGTACGGATTTTGGATGGTCAAGTTGGCGAGGGGAAGAAGGTCAATGAGCGGGTTCGGCCGATCCTCGTACGGGTTTTGGAGGGGTGTTCCAGCTCTCCGAGGGGACGGACTTGGCGAAGGTGGGGCGTCCGCGGAGGGGGAGAGATGGGTCGGCGGTGGGGTCGACGATATCCGATCGAGAGCTTGTGCGACGACCGAAGCTGTGCGAGCATGGGCTGAGGTGCTGGCCGTCGTTGTTGCTGTTGGTGGTGGCGCTTCATCGCGTTGCTCGGAAGCGGGCAGAGCTCCATATGTCGAGATATCGTCCAATTCGACAAAGCTTTCGAGTGAGCGCGAGTTCAAGAGGGAACCATCCTCATGACTCCGAGAGCTGCAGTAAAGGGGGTCGTTAGCCAGCAAATTGACCACAGACAGGTTTCCCTTCTCCAAGAGAGCTAACCCTTTCTTGGTTCGGGAATACCTGACGCTCAAGGGTGCCTCCACGGCGACAATCGCGACAAAAGGCCTCTTGCTGAACTCGTGCAGCTTGACCGCATTCCTAAGGTCGGTAGTGACATAGTCGACCTTCCAGTACCTCGTCGCGTAGTCCAAGAACTCGGTCGACGAGTCAAAATGTAGATCTGAGTTGGAGGTGAAGTTGGAGCTGGATTCGGTGCTGTAGGTGGAGGTGAGTTTGGAGATGGGATCGCGAGGGAGATGAACGCGCGTGTACGAGTGCGTGTCGACGAGATGCTGCGCGAGCGTGTTCTTGCCCGACTGGGACGCCCCAATCAGGATGATGAGCATCGACGTTGCGACTTTGTACAAGGGGCCTGTGAAGGTGAAGGAGAAGGAAGCTGGCACTTCGCGCTCACGTTCTTTCTCGAGAATCGGATGCGTCGAGGCGCGCGCCAGGCCGAAAAGGTCGTCGGGTGAGCTCGGGTGCATTACTAAATAATAGCTATTATTAGCCTGCTCGTCACCCGCTTCCGATCCCACCTCATCTGACTCGTCCTGAGCGTCTGCGTCTACCTACATCCAAGCCACCTCCAATCGACCATACAATGCCTCGACTCCTGTCCTTGCATCCTCTCACCTTGAAGCAGCTCCCAACCCCCTCTGCGACCGAGCTGTCCGCGCCGGGCGCTCGGACGACGCTCGATGACCTCATCGCCCAACTCACTCGGGAAGCCACTGCGCTCCTATCGACCTTGACAAACCCAAACAAAGTTGATAGCTCGCCCGATCCCTCGGTGTGGAAGTCGGGCAAGACGTTCAACCAATCCACGATCCCAACGCGTTCCTACTCTGCTTGCGCCCCGGCCGGTCTGGTGCCCGATCATGAAGGACGACGCTGGTTTGCAAGGATTTCGAACCACCCCGGCGCGGATTATGACAAGGTGGGGAAAAGAGAATTGAGCGCATTGCCTGCGAACAGAAACTCGGTTGATTCTTACCGCGTTCCTATAGTGGCGAGGTGGCTTGCTCCTGGATCACTCCGAGAACGAAGCGCGCTACATCGAGTCCTGCACCCAAGCCGAGCGACTGCACTCGATTGTGCCCAACAAACTCGAGGTGTGGACCACCCAATGTGAGTCGCGACATTCAGCACATCATGTTTGTCTCTTTTCATCCACAGTTCATGTTTGTCTCCTTTCACCTCACTGAAGCCTCTTTGGCTCAAAAGACCACCTCGCCTTCCCGACCTCGAATCGTGATTTCACATTCGCGATCCTCACGTCCGAGCAGGAAGCCGGGGTAGAATCCTCCGCTGCTCGTTCGTTCACGGTCGTGTCGGTCCCTTTTCATGCCCCCTCAAGATCCGGGTTCGTGAGGGCAAAGTACGTCTCGGTGGAGCACGTCATTCAGACGCAGGATGGTGTGAAATGGGTGTGAGCTACTCCCGAGATCCCATCCGACGAGTTCCAACAGCATCGCAATCCTGACGAGACGTCTTTCCCTTTCTGTAGCATGGCCACCGCAAGCGACGCAGCGGGTCTCGTTCCCAGGTTCATCAGCGACATGGCCATGTGTGTTCTCTTACGAGAGCTCATCCGCACCCAGCCAACGCGACGTTCTAACCCCTGACCACTTTCGTGAAACACCAGGCCCAGCAAAATCGCCGAAGACGTGCCGTCGTTCCAGTCGTGGATCCTAGAGCAGTAGTCGATGAACATATGTAGGACTAGGTATTATTACAATGTTGTTAAACCATACCCCACATCATGTCGACCTCTTGACGACCTCGATCTTCAATCGGTGGGTTTGATCCAACTCCTTGAACGCGACGACGCACTCGAATGAGCCCAATCGCTTGATACGGTTCTTCTCGATGCTGTTGCTCGCTTCCCCCTCAGCCTCCAACTGCACCGACGCGGCGGTCGACTCGAGATTGATGCCCTTCGACCGCAACTCGGCGAGGATGTCGGCGGTCGTGACGGAGCCGAAGAGCGCGTCGCTGTCCTGATGTGTGAGACGGATGAAGTCGAGCGTCGAGATGTGCTTGAGTAAGTCGAACACGTTTTCTTCCCTCTGTAGTAATGTCGGTTGTCGGTCCTACGAACGCCGTCACCGTAATACGTAGCGAAGAGAACATCAGCCGTCAACCACTTTCGTGCTCGTTCGCAACGCCTTTCGCTGAGCCTCCACTCACGACAATCTCATCCAACACATTCCCAGCGTTCAACACGCTGCTCTCCGTATCCGCCTTCGCCGCCTTGGCCCCACCCGACTTGATGATCGCGGCTTCCCTCCTGGTCTCGGATCGCATCATGTCCTGTACGGCCGAAACCGGTCGGCCGTTGAGCACAAGCAAGGCTTGGCCTCGGCCGTAGAGGTGGCGAGCGAAACCGCGGGATACGGGGTGGCGTTCACCTGTGTTGCAGGGTAGAAAGGAAGGAAACGGTTGAGAATGGCGATTGGAAGGGAGCGAAGGGAGGAAAGCTCTCAAGACTGACCTCTCCGCCCGACCGACGGCACAGTCGACAGCAACTCGATCTCGACCAGCTTGTGCGCGAAACGCTAGGATCGAGCAGAAATAAGTCGGTCTAGACAAATCAGTACCATCGTCCTAGTGGCTCGGACAGGAGGGGGAGCTGCAGCCCGGTGGGAGAGCTCTTTCGCGCTCTCGCGAAACGTACCTTTTGCTCGAACTGGCATCGGTTGCACACCGTCCTAGTTGCTCGTGAGAACAGCGACATACTGAACTATCAACCAGGGTGAGGTGCTGTGGTGCTGTGGTGCTGTGGTGCTGTGGTGCTGTGGTGCGGGTGTGCGGGTGGCTCGGGTCGTCGCGTGGTGCAGAGAGAGCACGAGCGCTGACACTTGATCGCCGCGAGAGTTGGGGATCGTTTTCCCCGAGCTAACTTTTATAAGTCGCTGGAGTTGTCGTGCGCACCTCTAGGCTCTCTGCTCCGAGCGATTTCTCAGTAATTCGGACTCGGACCAACCTCACTATTGCTATGGTCAAGTACGCTGTGCATTGACACCGAAACCATTTTCGGGGATTCTCCTTGTTGCAGGAGTTAAACTCTGCTTTCCAGGTCGCGTGTAGCAATGCCCGCCGGCGCCGTGTAAGGAGCCCAGATTACTCAACGGGTAAGCGTACTAAATAAGGGCGGGTTCCTCGGTAGTACTCTCGGCGTGCTTTGACGAATAGCCAGTCCAAAACCCAGTCGATTGTCAAGTGTGAGTCAAGAGTGGGGGTCCAGGGGTGGTTGAGAAAAGAGGAGAAGAGAGAAGAGAACTACGGATCGCTATTTAGCGGGATCTGGAGATAATAAAGGGAGACTTATAGACAATGAGGTTGTGTGAGAAACTAGGAGACTAGAGAACAAATAGGAAGGGTGAAAAAGGGATGCACAATGGTTGTCAGTCAAAGGCAGGAATGAAACGGAGGTCAGGCAAGTCGGCCCGTAGTTGAGCTTGGAGCTACTCGGTGGCTGTCGAAGCTTACACGCCGTCCGAGTCGTCGCGGGGAGAGTGTTCTATACCGAGCGAGAACGACTCGTTGGACTCCGTGAGACATTATCCGCACGCCGGCACTTCAGAATACCTATCACGCAAATACTTGGTCGCGAACACCCGGCAAACACGGGAACTCGGCGGTCAACACTTGGGGCAAGTCGCGGTTCTGAAACCGCTCCGGTACAATTCGGGTCGGCAGAGCTCCTTTTCTTCACGGTAACCGCTGTACAGCCCTCACGTACAAACTTGGCACCCATGATGGTTCAGTATCCAGATTTCCTTCTCGAAAACACATGATCTGAAGGGCGCTTTGTGGCGTACGCTGGGTCATGCGGAGCGGCACGGAGTTTCTTGATGAAACGGGCAGAACGGGCTATTCAGACCCACGGATGCACGGACGGTTAGCCGCTGCGCTCCCAAGGCGTAACCGTTGAGCGCCGGCCGAGGTACTTCTTTCTGCGGTTCGGCGTTTGCCAGGCAGCTCGAGCCCCTCGTGAGCGCCACGGAAACATAAGCTTTTCCGGCAGCTTGTTTTCGCTGGCACCGCATGGCTCTGTATCACGATTACCGTGAGCCAGTCCTGGTTCTCTCTCCTGTCTGAATTGCCGACTACACTCACTATCCTTGGTCTCTCTCTCCGTCGTTCACTTCTCTTTTCTTCCTGTTCGCATCATCGACCTCATCGTTTTGTCAGTGCCGCAGCCATGCCAGACTTGTCGTGGTTTCACTCGGCCCTTCTCCTATCATGTCTCGGGACGCTCGCGCTTTCGCAACCCATCATCCTACATCCGCTCCATCTCTACGCAAGCTCACACGCCGCAGAAGGTAAAGCCCACCCCGATTCACTACGGGGGGAGCTCGTACAAACACCTTCAGTCTTGAAGGAAGCACTCGCTTTACGCAATGATGAGGTGTTAATGTGGGGGAGTGCGAAGAGTGCGTGCACTTACCTCTTATGTTCTCTCGCGCGACCCCTATCAATAGGGGCAAATTACGTCCGCTATATCTGTTTCAGAACTGACTTCACCTTTTCCTAAATCGAGTAGGCCCGTCGGGCGGATCGCAAGTAGCTCTAATGCAGTTGGAGACTCTCGACGAGGAGAAGGCAAGTCGCTACGTTTTGGCGAAGTTCATCCCGCGCTCTCTCCTGACAAGCGACCGCCCGTACACCCCTTTCCAGGTCATCAACATGCAGCGATTTTCCCATCTCCTCTCCAAGGTCAATTGCGCACCTGCCCAAGTCACTCTCCGATTCGGAACTCAAGCCGCGCTCGATGTCGCCTACAAGACTTGGAGCATTGTCAACTCGGATGAGATAAGCCACATCACGCTTTTCACGAACTGGAAGGGATGCTACACCAAGGGCGGCAACCTCAAGCCTTTTCATATCACCAAGGTTTCCCTTGACTCAAAAAAACTCACCGCGACTTTGATCGGAAGTGAAAAGGAATGGAAGGTGGCAGCCCACACCTTCAGCATGTCAATCGGGAAGTACTTCGACGAAACTCATGCCACCGCCGATGGTTCGTCACGGCCCTTGTTGACCCGAAGCTCAATTTTCACCAAAGCGGAGAAAGAGATCAAAAAGGACTTCGTGACAAACTTCAACTTAGCCGCGAAGCCGATTGAAGGAATAGAGTCCAAAATCTTAGAAGGGAAGTCGATCGAAGGAATATGGTCCAGAGTTCGAAAAGGGATCAAAAAGGGGTTCAAGGCCAAGCTCGTCGACATCGATCGAGATTTCCTCCACGTACACCTCGACAAGTCCTACACGGGTACTCAAAATCTCTCCGGAAACGCGGCCAGTTTAGGCGGATCGGTGACCTGCACCGCTTGTGGCGTGCACGGGAAATTGGCGTTCAGGGCTATTGTCAACGTCAAATTGGGGGAAGAGCCCACGGTGAAGCTCGCCATGAGGACGCATAACCTCGGAGTTCGGTTAGGGTTAGCGATGAATGCGAAAGTGAGTGCGCTGGCTTTTGATGCATTTGGCTCCCTCGTGTCGAGTTCTCGAACCGCAGAACTGATTACCAAGAAAGCTCTAATCGCAGAGCGACATCTCCGACTCCTTTAGCACCAGCCACCCCCTCTTCGACCTAACACTCCCCGGCGTCGGAGTCAAGATCCCCGAATTATCCACCATCGGTCTCACCGCTTCGCTCGAATACGGAATCTCCCTCTCCAACTTCGAAGGCGACCTCAACATCGCCAAAAACCTGTCTGTCAGCATCCCCAATGCTGCGGAGGTTGAACTAAGCGTAATACCTTCAGAAGCGCAATCGACGCTGCAAGGGAATTGGGCTCCTGTTTCGCATTCGGCGCCGATGCACTCAAGCGGATTTGGATCGGGCGATTTCGCGGTCGGTCTCAGCCTCTCGCTCAGTCTCAAAATGGAGGTCTTCAGCGTCGGTACGTTTGAGCCTTCGATCTCATGAATTCCTGTCACTGATTGCGTCCCGGCCCCGCTCCCTCGCAGAGATCACCCCTATCAAAGTTGCATTCGGCGGGCCAAGCGTTGCCTTCGGTAAGCCTTGTCCAATCCTCGCGCCCAAGGTCTCTCAAATTTAGCCACGTACCCGCCCTCCAGAATTCGGTGTCGCAAGTAAAGGTTCCGGGCCCTGCGCCTCCTCCATCTCTTCACGAAGCCCAACGTATTACATCACCCCGACGATCGGTTTCTCCCTCTCTGTCGGTTCGGAGCTCAGTCTCGGTTCGGACAGGTGGGGTCTCGGGATCCCGATCCCAGCTAGCGGTGGACCTAACCAGAACAGCTCACAGGGAACAGGAGGTAGCGGTGGTGGAGGTAGCGGGACTAATCCTCCTCATCCCTCATCGACCCACACCAACCCGGATCAAGAGGACTCCTTCCACCCCCCCGTCGAAACGAGGTCCGTCACGAAACGCCACAACTACGACGACCCTATCGGCGCCTCGAAAATGAGCATCGGTGTCTCCAAGACTTTGTTTGAAAGGAACTTCCTGCTCCACAAACCGATCTGCTTTACGAGTGAGCATCATCACCGACGACTGTCATCGAACAACGGGCCGAAGGACGAGCCGGATGGAGGTCCCCGACGACTTTCGACCTCATCGGAGTAAGGAGTCCTCGGCGCAGCGGCATTGATCTCCCGCACACACTCCCTCCTCACTAGGGTAACACCTTTGTTACCAAAATCCAGCGCTACGTAGATCACCTTCATATATATATCGCCTCTACACATTGGCACACCCCGGCGGCCTTATTCCTTGCCCGAGTTGTTCATGCAGTGACACGACGCTCTTTTGCACATCTCTCGCCGAAGAGGAGCCGCCGGCTATCCGGCTAAGCCGACACTGTGGAGACAGTCCCCCGTGCTGCCGGCAAATGGAAGAGATCCCATGCGGATTCTCGAAATCTCGAAATAGGAGCTCTGGTCTTCCTTTCGTCGCTCAGTTCCCAGACAAACGAATAAACCGAACTGCATTCCCAAAAACCAAAGTCCTCTACCTCTCCCGCGCCCTCTGATCTACTCCCCTTTCCCGACGACTTTCGCCCACTTTGCGAAACCTTCCAACCCCTTCACATCCTCCGACTCTTCCAGTCCCGGTGACTCAGCCGGAGAGCTGACGAAACTCGAAGCTTGCGTTGGCGTACCAGGCGTAGACGTCTTCCCGCCTTCGGCTCCTCCGTTTGGGCTTCCAGTCGAGCCCGTGTTTGCGGAAGCGCCCTTGTCCGAGTTTCCCTCGTCGATCGAAGTGGCTCTCCTCGACGAATCTTGACTGACGCGTCGCTTGCCCTTGAGTTTCGCGACAACGGACATGGCGAGGAAAGTCTACGCGGCGAGGCGAAATAAAATAAGAATTCCATCTGTATCAGCTCCCGATGTTTCCTCTCCTGATCCCGTCCCCACCCCCAACTCACCGAAGCCCGATAAGCATTCAACGCCCTCTCGACCTCCTCCCTCGTCGGCTCTTCCAAATCCACGCAATTATCCTCGTACAGCACCAACCTATCTTCGCCTTCCTGATTCGTCCAGGGGTCGTCCCATATCTCCCCGATGCATATCCGCTGGTGGAGGTCTTTTTCGAGCATGCGCGAGAGGAGGTGTTGGAGGGTGGTGGGGAGGTGGGAGGGGTAGGTTGGGCTGGGAGCAAGGCCAGTCAGGTCAGCTAAGAAGCGGAGGGTTAAAGATTGGTAGGACTGGACGCACTTGACATTCTTGATCTGGTAGAACAGCTCGGTCGCATCCGCATCGTCAAACGGTAGCCCACCGGTAACGAGCGCGTACAATGTCACACCTAGGAGTACGTGCATGAGATCAGCTAATTAGCTACCCGCACCCGATCTTCGACGATTGACCGATCGAACTTACCCAAACTCCAAACATCACTAGCATACCCATGCACATCCTGTCGATGCCTCACCGCCTGCGACCGATCCACCCCACCCTGTTCCTGCTCACGCTCATGGTCATGCTGCCCCGCCCCTGCGCCCAACGACTCAGGTGGCATGTACGCCGGCGAACCCTTGGCATTGAGTTTGTCCCCCGTCTCGGCGGTGAATTTGGATATGCCAAAATCGATGAGCTTGACGGAGCGCTTGTCGGCCATGAAGAGGCAGTCTGGGATGGCCGTAGCTTGTCAATGACTCGTCTCAATCGGATCTGGTGTGGAGCTCGGGCACTCACTATCGGGTTTGATGTCACGATGTATGATATGGTTATGATGAAGATATGCGACGCCTGCAAGATCAACTCCAGGTAAGAGATCAGCCATGCGACCGCACACGTGATGGACGTACCAAGCACAAGTTGCTGGAACACGCGCCGAGCTTCGTCGAGCGGCATCGGATCGGTCTTTTTGCCCGCTTCGATGCGCATGATGGGGCCACCGGCGCAGAGTTCCATCACTATTATCCAGGATAGACGGTGTGAGTACTGGAAGCGCTGCTTATCTGAGTAGAGAAGGCCAAGGGCTTACCGATGAGCAGAGCGTCATCGCTTGAATCGAGATGAGATTCGTCCTTCAGCATCGACGAAAGCAGCTGTCTCTGATATTCCCGTCACTCACCTCGTTACATCCAATACCTCATGTATAGTCGCAATACACGGATGCTTGACCTTCTTCATGATAGCTATCTCCGTCCCTGTACCGCGCCGAGACCAACAAATCAGCCTCCGATCCCCTATCACCAAGCTCGAAAGCGATTCCCACTCCCAACTCACGAACGAGATCCAGATTATCGGACCCTTGCTTATCATCGAAATCTTGCGTACACGCCCGTTTCGAGACCATCGCGGAGCCACCTCTCCCTCTCCCTCTTCCTCTCCCCCTCCCTCCCCCAGCCATGCGCTCCCTTCGTGCTTGTTCACTCGCGGCAATCTGCCTCAGTCGCCGCTTGCTGAATTCTTTCATCGCCTGCACGTCAAGAATCAGAGGACTATCAGCCAATCTGGAAGGAGCTGAACTCTCCATCTCCTCGACATACGTATTCGACGCCCGTCTCCCTATCCGTCGCCCTTTCGACAGTCGCATAACTCCCCTTGCCCAACGAACCCTTCTTATCCTTACCGAGCACATACTGATTGACGGATCGAACGCCATCCTCATCCTCTACCGCATACGCATTCAATGTCTCTTTGTAATTCCGTGCGGTACTACTCGAGCCACTCGCACCCGAACTCGATCTTCGGGGCGTCGAAATGGTTGGAGGACCACTCGCTGCTCGAGACGACGAGTCCGAAGGTGTCCTCTGAGTCAATGGATCAGGCGCCCGTTCCTCCCTCAACGCATCGGTCGGCAAAAGGGACAACTTATACAAGGGTGAATGCAAGGTATGCGCATTCTCGATGGGCCATCCATGGGTTAGTGATCGCGCGGGCGAGTCGACGGGTGTGGGAGGGGTGAGTGTATGCGAAACGACGGCCGGCGACGACGAGGACGAGGAAGAAGCGGGTGTTTGCAACTTGGTCAAGCGGGGTGATGATGCACAAAGTTGGCTCTTGAAGGATGGTGCTGGACCCGACGAAGGCGCGGTGTCTGTAGTCTTGTTGGACCCCTCTACGCCGGCGTGTGCTTGCTCCTGTCCAGACGATGTCGTGCTCGTGCTTTCCGTCGTCGTCACGGGCGGACACCTCGTGGGCACGATGATACTCGACGGTTCATCGACCTGCACCGAATTGGGGATGATCGCCGCCGGTTGCAGCTCCGCCTCTTCCCTCTCGTCACTGCGATGCTCGACCGTAGCCGAATGATCGATCGTCAACGTCGGCGGAGCTAGAGTCCGAGTCTGATTTTGAGACGATAACGCGGTCGGTTCTGATTCCGAATCGTGCTTGGTCGGAACGAGTTCAAGTCCAGCTCGTTGGGGGGAGGGAGGGGACATGCACCCCCCTGTTGAAGAGGTAGCTTCGGGCTGTTGTTCCTCGTCGGAGTCGGCGGCGTCTTGACAGAGCAGCGTCTTCCACATGTGCGGCTCACAAGGCAACGTAGTGGGGCGCAAAGGGGAATGGAGCAGAGCCGGCCGAAGACGGGGACAAAAGGGGACAAATCCTCGCGGCGGGACAGAAATAGACACCAAAAATGGTCATGTGATTCAAGGCAAACTGCATGCATAGGGTTTCGTCTTCTTTAAGCTCGCGAATATGCTCTCAATTCAGCTCCGGAATATGATCGCAAATGAGATCTCAGCTCCCGAATACGATCTCATTTCACGTGCTCTATTCCAAAGCCATGCACTGCATTTCCAATCGATCCGACCAGCCCCACTTGGATGTCACCGGCTGCGCTCGTTACAGCAACCTCGTTCCGAATCGCACCAGCAAACCCAGGCTCAGCAGCTACACCAATCCAAAGTAGAATCCTCTCAGTACAGATTCGACCAGATACTCACACCAGGTCGCATTCTGAACGTACCGTCACCAAGCCCGCAGGCATGAACTTGCCCGACCTCAACGCCTTTGGCCCCATCATCCCGATCAGCACCAGACTAACCCCGACAATCAGCCCAACCTGTCTCCTGTTCTTGGCCTGTTGGTACACGCCCCAAAGAAGTAACGTGCCCGAACCCGCTCCCGAAACGAGGGAAGCGACGCTGCCTCGTTTGACGTAACCCATCGCGCCACCGAACGCAATCAACGAGGCGGCGACGTAGCCAAAGACGGTGTCGGCGTCCATGTTTTGAGAGTGTGCTTTGAAGTGCGGTGGGTGTGCGGTGGGTGTGCGTTGCAGCGAGTGCGTTGTCTCGTGTGAGCGGTCGAGCGGCGTGTGATGTGTCAGGGCAGTGTGGGGGGGGAGCCAACGAGCTGGGTGGTTTTTTAAAAATTTGATGATAGATTTCAATGACAGTATATGTATATTAATATCTAGAGACCTTTAGAAAAGTCGCAGGGAATGCAGTTGAGCACACTGGCTAGGCCAGTAGTGTAGGACTCATCGACCCTGAATCAGAATCAACCCCCTTGGGTAATTTACAGAGACACAAGGCGACCCTTAGACTCCTGGATTAGACGCCCGGAGCTGAGTGGCTGCGGTCACCGGTGGGGGGAAAGCCCATGAACTGAGTGGACCTCAAACGATCGAATACGTGCGCCGCGCGGGGGCTATTCGCATTATAGTAACTTCGACGGCGCGCGCACGAATTTGACAAGTCAAAAATGAAATCGAATCGGCTCTAACGATCTAACGCCCAAGATCAGACCACGACACGCGTCGACGCGACTTTTGGTCAACGCGCTCGACGCGCCTTTGCTCACCTTTTTCCGGGGCCACCGACCACACATCCCAGCTTCTGCCTAGACGCCAGCCCCCAACCTCTCCTATCCAATCTCCTCCACCGCCGTGCCGATGACAGACCGACTGGTCGTTGCGCTGCACCTGCCTCAAGAGCTGCTCCCTCTCAGCGGCTCCCACGCGGTCGTCGCCGGCAACGGTCCCTCGAAAGCCCACTCCACCTCGACCACTGCACAAGGCTATGGTCCACCCATGCCCGTCGAGGGCACCCCTTTGATGCGTCTCGTCGCCGCCACGCTCTACGACCACAGCCCCACCTCAACAAACGACCCCAACTCGCACGGCTCAAGCAATCGAACAGAATACGACCTCGTCGCTCTGCCCCTGACGAACCGCAATTGGCAAGAACGGTGGGAGAGCATGTGCGTCAGCATGACCAGCCAGAGCCAATTCGATCTGCAGGCACAAACGGGCAACAAAGTGCAGTCGCACCAGGGACAATCGGTGGCGGAAGAGGCCGAGAGTTGGAGAGGTGGGGGGGCATTTCACAGGCATCAGGTCAACGTTACGCGTAGTGGTCAGTATGCGCCGCACTACGGAACTTATTACGAGGAGTTATCACTGAAAGGCAGCTTTTTTCTTACAGAGGAGACGGGAAGTTTGATCGCGTTCGCCTCCGATTGGCTCGAACTCGACTCGCCCGACGAAGGACTGCGCTTCGACTCTGAACTCGTACGATCGACGATCTTCTAGTATTCTGCAGCATCTATCACCGGACTAACTAAAAAGGCGTCTCTCTGTACAGGCCCTACGACAAGAGATCACGTACGCTTCGTACCTCTCGCTCACGACCATCATCGTCGCGCCTCCAAGAGCAGAGTTTGCCGACTTTCTGCCCGACTATGCCCGCGCCATCAACGGCGCACTCGCGAGCAGTTGGCATATCAATGTGAGCGCCGCGTCGGGTTGAATTAGGCACGACCACAGCAGGTGCTTATGTACTCAAGTTCACTCACAGATATCGATCCGATTACCCCTGAGCTTGCACCCACCCCCACACCTCGGAGGCCGGTCATCGACACCCGTTGGATCGTGGGCCTCGGCACAGGATGACTGTCAAACCTGGGAGTGGTGGAACACGATCCGGACCATGTGTGGCTATTCGCCTCGTCTGAGCATCTGTGAGCCCATTCGATCTCCCTGCACTGTTGTAGGTCCAAGCTCAACCCGTATCATTCTGTTGCACAGGTCTGGACCTATCAAACGCGCTTCCTGCCACCCAATTCCTCGGTCGATGGGCAGCCGAACCGGTCAAGCACATCTTCCTCCCTTGCTCGACCTTCATCCCCAACGCCAAAGCCTACCCGGTCTTGACCAAATCTCTGCAAGCCTTTTTGAAAAGATGTTTCCGCTTCAACCCGACCGTCATTCTCTCGGGCACCCAAAAAGGTCTTCACACGATGGGAGGCCCCTTGGCCTACGTCCAATACGTCCGGCACTTACATCGCAAAGCCGCGCCATTGGACCCGGTCGAACAGTACGCGCAAGGGTACATGGATCATCTGCAACTGCCCTTGCAGCCTCTAATGGACAACCTCGAAGGGGAGACGTACGAAGGTTTTGAAAAGGATCCCGTCAAGTACCGCCAATACGAAGAAGCCATCTACCAAGCCTTGCTCGATCGACCAGAACGAATGCCCGTGACCATCTTCGTAGTCGGAGCAGGTCGAGGCCCCCTCGTCGCAGGCTGTCTACGCGCCGCCGAACGTTCGCGCCGGAAAGTTCTCATCACGGCCGTGGAGAAGAATCCGAGCGCGTACGTGATTCTGCAAGAGCGAGCTGCACTGGAATGGGGTTCATCGGTCAAGCTCGTCTTTTCGGACATGCGGAGCTTTAGCCCTCGAGAACAGGCGGATATCATCGTTTCAGAGTTGTTGGGCTCGTTCGGGGACAATGAACTGAGTCCAGAGTGCCTCGATGGGGTGATGAGGTGTCTTAAACGTGAGTCCGGTGCGAAGGCCACTCGAGTGCGATCCCTACTGACCTCCCTGGCGTTGGCGCTTCCACAGCCGATGGCATCTCAATCCCCTCCTCCTACACCTCTTACCTTGCCCCCATCACGACCTCAAAGTTGCACGCCGAAGTGACCCGCCCCGTACCCCTAGGCACCCCCTCGACTTCTGCGGATTACAAACCCGCCGAATCACCCTACGTTGTCATGTTCTCCGCGTTCCATATCTTGAGTGCTAGTACGGGACAAGAAGGTGGGGAGAGGGTGCAAGAGTGTTGGAGTTTCGTTCATCCCAATCCGAGGATCATATTCGGGCAAGATGGTCAGTTTTCTGACCCCTCTGTCGAGACCACCACTCCACTGATTCTTACCCATCGCTCGTTCCTCCTACCGCAGGTCTTCCTTTAACAAACAGCCACAACACCCGATCCGCACACCTCAGTTTCCACATTCCCCATTCGGGCGTCTGCCACGGTCTTGCGGGTTACTTCGAAGCCACGTTGTACAAGAACGTCGGGTTATCGATCCACCCCGAGCGCGCGGCGGGGGACATGTTGAGTTGGTTCCCGATCTTCTTTCCTTTAATGGTACGTTTAAGCAAAATTGTAAAGAAAGAATTCGATTGATCGTCCCCTTCCGCGCCACCACCCAGGATCCCATCTACCTCCCCGCCTCCTCCTCCATCGACGTGCAGATGTGGCGCATGACGGACAGTTCCAAGCGTAAAGTCTGGTTCGAATGGGCCGCCTCGGCGTACATGACTGTACCTTCCCCCATCACCACACCTTCCCCCAACCTCAACGCCGGGACGGTCACCACAGCTAGTGCTACAGGTGGCGGAGCACGCACGTCGTACGATCCCCGAACGACCTGGATGGCAATGCCCAGCCCCCTGATGGAAGATGGGATATTCCACTCCGCCCCCAGTCCCATGATCGGTTCCACGCCTCACCTCACGAACGGTACTTCCCCGACAGACCGTCGGGACAGTGGCCGAATGCCCAACGGTCCAGACGAAGAAGGCTCAAATCAACATTCCAATACTTCGATGTCGATGGTGATGAATAGGGTGTTGATCAATCAGAGCAAATTGCATAACCCGGGGGGTAGGACGAGTCATATCGGAGTTTAGTTTGGAGCAAAGGTGGAGAATAATTGATCTCATTGTGGTTGCGTTTGAATTCTTGGAATTCGACCTCTTCAGCGTTTGTATTTAAGTGCTGCATCAGGAGAGGACGAACGAGCGTAAATAAATTGCCATTGCATGCGAGGTTAGGTATTGTTTGCGAAAGACAGAAAACAGGAAAACAGAAAAGTGAAAGTTGCTAAAGAAAGAGGGTCTGCCCTCTTTCTTAGTAGGAACAAATGTCTAGTGCAGAGCGAAGAAGTGATTGAGTAGTCTTGTCCAGAGAGTCCAAGGCATTTGCTTGTATCGCCGGTACTCTTGACCAAGCAAGGTTCCGATGCCGCTCATTTGTGGGATCTGAAGTTGAACCCCAACTTCTTGAGCGTCACACCGGCGTTCCTCGGTTTCCGAATACTGGCCCCTTCCCCACTCGCCCCTGCAGCCGCAGCCCCACGACTCAGCGCAGCGAGCATCAACAGATCCGGTCCACCTCCCCCACCCGCGGCAGCGCCATTCCTCCCTCTCCCTCTCCCAACAGCTTCCAGCGTAGGCGAAGGCGACCTCCTCGATCCCGTGGTGGTCGTCGTCCCGGTCGTCGTACTCGAACCCTTCCTCGAAGTGTTCGTTGCGAGCCCCGACGGAATTCTCAAAGGGGACGAGGTCCCGCCGCCGCCTCCAACCCCTCCTCCTCCTCGAGGCGTCATCAGCACCAAGCGATACTTGTCCTTGAAGCCACGCCCCCAGAGCGTTGTCGTTGTCGACGACGTGGCCTCCTTCCCTCCATTGCGAGAGGTCGGAGCAGCAGGCTCATGAGCGACGACGTCCCAGTCTGAATCCGAAGTGCCGGATTCGAAGGACGGTCGGACCGCTTCGGGGGTGTGCGCAAGTGCGGATGGGGCGTGCAGTTGAACGTGGTCGAGCTGATTCGTGACGTCTTGAAGCGACGACGTGCCATTACCACGATTGTGATCATAGGATGTGGGTTCCTCGACCTGATCCTCGTCCACGCCCGCCTCTAACCGATTTTCAGTCTCCTCTGCTTCGCTACCTCCTACCGATGGGGATCCAGTAACCCCCTCTTCCTCCTCTCCACCCTCTTCGATCTGCGAGGTCTCGCTACAGAACGACTCCGCATCGCGACCGTAGAACGAATCTGCGTGCCAATTCAGAACAACCTTTATCAGCCCCCCTTCCTCCCTCAGCGCGTCACTCTTCCTCACTAAAACTCACATCCATCAAACACGTCCCTACCCTCTTCATCGACCGCCGACTCCGGCTCTCCATCGGGCGAGTCCCTCCCGGATCCTTCTTCGGGTGCAGCGCCGGTCCCAACTTCGTTGGGCATGGATAGGAACATCTCATCGAATTGCGACGTGTCGCATGGGTCCGATGGGTTCAGGGTTGGGATGAAAGGGGGTACGTACTGCGGCCCGACACAAGGAACTCATCAGGAAGGGGGGTGTAAATGCGACTTCTTCACGACTCACACGCCGATTATAAACGTGTTCCCATACGATCATACTGAAGTACGGATGTCGTTTGATGCGTTCGTCGGTCATACGCAACAAAGGGTCACGTTGTAGTAGACCTCGGAGCAAAGACTTGGTGTCGTCATCAAAGATGCGATCCGTGTCGTCGAAATTGAGGTCTTCGTGAAGGACGCGGTGATACACTGGATGTGAACGAGGGTGTGAGGGTAAGTAATCTTATGACCTTCACAATGTGGGAATTCGGATGTACTAGTAGCATGATCCTCGGACCAGTATGGCGTGACACCCGCAAGCATCTCCCACAGCATCGTTCCAAGCGACCAAGCATCCACCTCATACGAATAAGGTTCTCCAAGCAAGACCTCTGCAGCACGGGTCGAACAGCCAAATTAATCAGACATCACCGACATATTCATCTCCATCGCACCAAACTCACCAGGACTCAAATACTCCGCCGTTCCGCAGAACGTTGTTGTCGTTTCTCGTGTGGCAGGCCAGTTCGCCACCGAAGCCGAAGCTCTTCGTTCACCATGCCCCGATGAGGAAAGCCAGTGCGGTCGCGGGAGTCCATCGCCGCCTTCTCCAGCACGAGGTGATCGATCTCGAGTCGCGTGTCCAAAGCTTTGTCGGTATGGGGAACAATTCAGCATCGCGTATGAGCCGGGTTGGCAGACGCTTGCACTCACTCTTTCGACAGCCCAAAGTCAGTCAGCACGATATGCCCCTCTGCATTGATGAGCACATTCTCCGGCTTGAGATCGCGGTAAATGATCCCATTCGCATGCAACCCTTGCACCCCCTCGACAATCTCCGCCGTATAAAACCTCGCACGATCACGACCCAACCTTCCCCATCTCGCAAGTTGCGTCGCCAAATCGCCCCCGGGATGAAAGTCCAACGCAAGGTAGAGGGTCTCACGATCGTGGAAGGAGTAGTGTAGCCGGACGACGAAAGGGTTGATGGTCGCGTCGCGCGCACACATCTTGAGCACGGCTTGCTCGGTCTTGGTATGCGCCGATTCACGATGGGCGAGGACCTGTAGATTCGTACACTTGTCAGTATGGCCTGCCAAGAGCCTAGTAAGACAATTCCGTCGCTCACATGTTGTTTATGAATCGCCTTGAGCGCAAAGAGCGCGCCGTCCGTCTTTTGCCGTACGAGTAAGACCTTGCCCGCGCAGCCTTTGCCGAGCACGCGCAGGATCTCGAACGAATCGATCGTCACAGCCTTGTCGTCTTTCTTCCTCTTCCGCAGTGTCTTGCCTTTTCGTTTCGTCGAAGAGACTGCGACAGCATCACCAGATGTTTCGACGGCAGAAGCGGATTGTGACACCTCGGGCAAATCGGTCGCTTGGCTCGGCTCCGGACTCGTCGGTATCGCATGAACTTCGGGCAGCGACTCGGGTTCCTCGATCAATTCCTCGACCCGCTCAGCCACGATACCGCCAGGCAGGCCCTGTTTGATCTCGCTCCCAGCCGTACTAAACGTGTCGGTCCCCGAGCTACTCTTACGTTTGGCATTGACGTCAAAGTCTAGTTTGGACGACGGGATCGGCGGTAACGGAAAGAGCTGGACATGTTCGAAGCTCGTCGTCCCCGCGGATGGGATGCTATCCTCGGAGACTTTCAGATGTCCTCGCTTCGCGTTGTTCGGTGAAGGTTCAATACGTTTGGTGACGTTGCTCTTGGTCCCTTTGATCCGTCGTTCCAATCGCGCGCTCTCGAGGTCGTCCGGCCCACTAGCGGAGAAGAACGATTGAATCGCCGAACTCTCGCGCAGCACCTTGTCCCCACTCAAATCGGTCAACCAATTCCCAAGCTCCGTGACATCCATGATGGACATATCCAAGCTATTCGTCCTTGCGCTCGAGGATGAAGAAGACGACGATCGACGAGGCGAAAGTGTTCGTTGAAGGGTCGCGAACATGGCGGTGCGTGATTTCTTCGGGGTAAAGGTGATCAAGGGCGGCGCGGGCATTGACCGAGCGGGGACGCGACCGGGGAAGTTATACCTCAACTGGACGATATGGGATGTAACAAGCTATCTCAGCCAAGCGTCATGTCCAAGAGCGGGATTGAGCAACGGACGACTCACGTCAGCTTCGAGTTCGGCAACGTCGGCCAGGCTTCGACGCAGGGTTAAGCTCGAGGTCGGTGTTGACACGTAGATCGTCAAGTTCTTCTGCTCCAGGTCATTCTATCGATACAAGACTATTCAGCTTCGAGTGAATCCCTTCTTCATGGTTGAATGCACTCACCGTCCTGCGCCTGAGCCCACTGGTCGACTTACCGCCCCTCGCCAAGACGACCGAAACGACCCAGGCGTCCCTATCCTGAATGCCCGACACCGTTTTGGGCTCCCTCTGATCCCGTTCTCGCAGTTCGCCTTCCTCCCCTTGCCCAAAAAAGTTCTTCCCCAGCCCCAACCGATCGGCACTAGGGACGCCAACAACGTGTCCGACCGAAGCGGCGGTGAAGGGTGCGGTTGTTGTGCTACCCCTGGATTTGGACGTGGGCGCGCCGGCGCTGTCGAAGGGGTTCGTCGTCGGACTCGGGGACCCGGCGATGGTGTTGAAAGTGTGCGGTACGGAGGGCGTCGCGGGGGCGATCCAAGCGTTAGCTTTGACTTGGAAAGAAGCGACCATGCTCCTACAGCGCCCTTGCTGGCCGAGTCAGGGTCCAACAACACCCGCAGCAGCAGCAGCAACAAGCGACTGAGCCGACTTGAGGCTGAGCGCGACGGCACGTGAACGGGCCTCGCGAAGCGGCGCGCCTCGTATGGCCTCAACGACGGCGACAACGACGACGAGAACCGTTCACGTCGACGACGCTGACAACGTCGTCCAAGTGCAGAACCCAAGTTCCCCAGAGCGCGAACAAGAGTGAAGACGGGTCCACGAAGCCTGTCCCAAGAGGAGGTGTTGGTGTCTCGAACTAACTCAATCGACCGAGGAGACACCCGGGTCAACGAAACAACCCGGCACCAGAGTCCACCGAGAGGGGCACGGGCGAGCGAGAGTGTTCAGTCCGAAGGTGCCAGCTGCTGGTAGGGCGACGAGCGAGATACCGTCCGGTGTCGTGTAGATGTTCGACGCGTCAACAGAGTGGTAACCAAGTCGGCTATCCAAAATGAGGCAGACCCCAAAGGCATACCAAGCTGATCGGGAAACAGAGGGACGAGGCCCGAAACCTGATCCAGGGCTCTCAGGCCGATCGTCGTTCTCAGCAGCTGCAGGAGGCTGCAGGTCCGGGCTACGATCGGTGTCAGCGTGAAGCGGCACCCTATATGTAAGCGCAAGCGCGATTTCAAAACGTGTTGCCAAAACAGACACAGAAGCGCCGAGAGGCGCGCCAGCTGAGATACAAACCCTTCATATGCCGCCATTCCTAGATTGTAATGCCCAATAGTTCCGTCCGTCCCAAGTCGGCCGCACCCCACATCTCACTCCGTTTCACCTCGTCGCGATCTCAGAAACGTGCGCCGTCGAGTCTTGATCGTGCGGCGTCAGATCCTCGATCCACAACGCAACAAGCTCAAATTCATCAAGAACAGCCACCGCCAAAAATCAACCGCATGTCGCCCAATTTCCCGCTCGGTGAACACCCTGACGGCGATCCATTTGCGGCGCAAGATCGCGAACGGCAGGCCAATTCGCGCCTCGGTCGCATGGAGGCACGCGCCCAACACGAGGAGCAACAACGCCTCAAGCAAGAGCAGGCAGCACTACAAGACCGTCGTGCCCACACCAACACCGCAGCGCCCACCCGAGCTGGATTCTCTTCCTCTTCTTCCCACCATGGATCGAGTACGAACGCGAGCGGTGCAGGCACAGGAGGTCACCGAACCGCGTTCACGGTCGCCCCTCCACCTCCCGGGCGCGCCCATCAACGCAACAGTGCCCGTCTATCCTCGCACAGCAGCAACACCACCATCAGCACGACCAAAAAGAGGGAACCCGATCTCGTCATCAGCGACACCGAGGACAGCAGCACCACGCCGAACGCTCAATCCCCGTCGGCGGCTTCGGCAGCAGCACCCCGCGCGGTCCCGCACACGACAAACATACTCCCTGCAAGAAAGCGCCCACGCGGAGAGAACGATCAACCGTTCTCCGTGACAGTACAAAGTGGGAACCCTTATGTTAGAACGACGGTCCCGACACCTGTCAGAGCGGCCCCGGCGAACGACAAGGCCGATGAACCGATGAGCGACGCGCCCGCACGCGCCGGTGACGACTCGACACTTCTTTCGACTCCGGCCGAACCAGCGAGGAGAGGGAGGGAGAGCAGTCTCAGTAGCATTGCTTCTTCGCCACACGCTGGGCATACTTCTCCCTTACGCACCGGTGAAGAAGGTGATGAAGAAGAGGACGAGGAAGACGAGGGAGAGGGAGATCCCGAAGGAGGTGATGACGGGGAAGACGATGATGAGCAGGAGGACGATGACAATGACGATGACGATGACGACGACGACGAAGACGACGAAGATGATGACGACGACGAAGACAGTGAAGCAGATTCGGAGGACGAGGACAGCAAAGTTGCAGCATCAGTGACTCGACCCAAGAATGTCGATGGTGTTCCGGACGCGGATGAGAAAATGGGGTCGCCGGGCAAGCACTCGAAGCCTGCAACGAACGCAGTCGGTTCAACGTCGAACGGGACCGATGAGAAAGAGGACGCCAAGCCCTCCCCGCCACCCCCCGAAATGTCGGCCGTCCGCCTCACCTACTCGTTCCCACCTCGCGGAACGGACCATGGCGTCCTGCAGATCAGCATCAACGAGATGGCGCGTGAAGCCGGATACGATCCCTCAAAGGACAACATCGCTCAAGTCGCTAGCACTGATGGCGAAGAAGATCACTCTGACGGCAGTGATAAGGAAGGGAAGCAGAAGCGTGAAGGGGAAGAAGCGAAGCCAGGGGAACCTGTGCCTGTCAGGCTGCCGATCCCGGGTGTCGTAGGACCTCCTAAAGTAAGCCTAATCGATTCCAACCTGACCGTTGACGGGCTGAGCTGATCCTGTTTCATGACCACTGCTGAAGAAGCGAAGGCGTGCACCCAACACTGTTCTTGGCCGTTTCGGTGGCTACGATGTCGAGGACCCTTTCGTCGACGATTCCGAGATCAACCTGTACGAGGTAAGCAAGTGCTTCGACCCGAGATGTCCTGAAAGACTTGCTCACGCCCCTCGAATGGGAGCATTCGGTACAGCCCAAGTTCACCGCCCAACCCAAACGTGCGGGGTTCCACGTCTGCGTCGGACCGGTCGCGATCCTCACCAAGAGTCACCGAGGCAGGATTCCGGGGTCCAAGAACAAGCCCAGGGTGCGTCTGCATTCAATCTATGTTGCGTTACGCTCAGGCTAAATCATCGAGACGTGGCCCATGTCCCTGAACAGGTTTTAGGCGGACCAGAGGCAGGTGCGGGTGAGTATTCTTCCTTTGGTGATCGTGGGCGAGTCGCTGATAACAGAGGAACACGATCTCATAGATGGACATGCGGCGGCTCCTGCCGCGTCGACATCAGCCTTACCCACCTTTGGAGCGATTGGACAAGGCGCAGGTGGGCCCCCAGTCAGACCTCCGAAGAAGAAGGTGAGTCAAGTCAGGCCGAGCGAGCAAATGCAAGGGGCTTCGACGGAACTAATCCTTGTTTCTCTGATTCCTCTAGGGCACCTTCTCGCCAGAGATGCAGAAGGAGATCGATCGTCTTAAAGACGAGGTCGCCAAAGGTCAGTCGAACCTGTGCCAATCAGATCATATCGCCCGCATGCTCTTCGGACTGATCCAAAAAGGTCCAACTTGCAGAGTCGTTCGAGGTCAAGAACAAGTTTCCGCCTCGCCTTCGGCCCATCCTTGTCGACGTTGCGATGCGCGCGCTCGAACTGGACGAATACGACGACGACTTCTTCGCCATTATGCCTAAGATATTCCCCTATAATCTCTTCACGATGAAGAAACTCATCAAGCGCGAGGTATTCCCTAAACGCATTGCGGTATACGAAGCCGAACAAGATCGACAGATCGAGATCATTCGACAGAATGTTGTGGAGCTGTTGCCGATCTCGAAGAAGAACCATGCGGCGGATTATGCTCACTACAGGGCTGAAAGGGCGGCGTGGGAAGAGAAGGAGCGCAAGAGGCTTGAAGGGGGTGGGGGGACACCTGAGCCTGTACAGGGGGGATTCCCTTCGATTGTTGGAGTGGCGGCGGCGACGGGTTCCGATGACGAGGACGCGACGGGACCGGGCTTGGCTACGACCGGACGTGAGTCTCGATCTTCCAATGACAACAGAGCAATATTAGTGTGGAGGCTGACCAATTCAAATCCTCTTTTCTGTTCGACAAGCTCGCGAGCCAATCTACAAGTTCCGCTTCAATGAAGCGATGAGGATCGCCTTGTACAACGCGTGCGAGATCGGGGACCGGATGAGCGAACTGATCGTCGAGAAGCAGTGAGTCGACACCGCCTCGTAGACACGCCGGGTCTTGGTCTGAGTTTCCGGTGGATGGTATCTCCTTCTCACAGAGAACTGGAAAAGGCCGTCGAACATGGCCAGAAAGTTCACTCGGCCGCGAACGACCGCAAGATCTTGTATGCCAAGGTCAGTCAAACCCCCGCTGGTTCGCACGTGCGATCTCGTTCCTTCGCGCTGACCGTCAGACTTGCGCTTGCTCTTGATTCAGCTTCTCAAATTCTGGCCTAGTGGGGATATGACTTCGAACCAACTGTCACGAGAGAGTAAGCATACCACCCCATGTCCCCCGCTCAAGCACCTCACTCACGCCCCGACGTCCTCTTCTCCCGCCGCAGTGAGCGCAGCGAAGAACAAGCTCATCCGCCAAAGTCAACGATAGCACCACAACGCCACCACCTCAGCTTCTCTACTCAACTCTGTCCCACCCAAAACTCCTTCTGCATGACCCCCTTGTATCCAACTGTCCGTGCGTTTTTTTTGTCTTACACTTTTTTGATGAAGAAAGTCCAAACTTGTTGCTTAGGTTGCCCAATCGCGTCGTGTTCTATGCAATGCGACGCGTGTAGTCTACTATGACATCACCCTCCATATGACATGTCTTTAAACTCGATGATCCTTTGCGAGTCAGCCCCATGAAATACTGCTTAACCAACCCTAGTACATCACACCACCCCAAAACCGTGGACCCAACGCTCGAAAACCCCATCACGTGACGGCCGTTCTGCTAGCCCGCCAACATCGACGGGTCAGGAAACACTTCACCCGCGCCTCGACGATCTCGAAGAGTTGCCAATCTGAGGTTTCGTCTCACTTCCGCTAGGGCTCAACGGATCGGGCGAGAAACGACGCCGCGCGTCGCGCGGCACTCTATGCCCCTCTCACACAGCATAGCGTCCAGGACAGGGTCTGTTTGCACGATGAACAACAACATTCTGGTGAAGATGTAAAACCAAAAGAGGCGAGCGAGACTTTGGTGAAGGAAGTAAGCGAAGAAAAGCGAAAGTGCGCCCGGGCCATTCTCAAAATTTCGGAGCCGGCATCCCGGGCACGTTCTGGAAGAAGCTCGACCACGAATCGACATCAAAGATGTTCTCCGGCGGCAGCATCATGTTCCCACCCGCGCCTGCGAAACCACCATTCATCATCTCGGGGTGGGTGTTGAAGCCGAAGGGATCGAACTGGTGGCCCGCGACGCCACCGAGGAACATGTTCGACGTCGCAGAAGTGTTCCCTTGAGCTCCTGGGTTGATCGAAGCGTTTGCAGAAGTCGATCCGGCACCATCCGCGTTGTTGCTCGGGTCGTTCGCGTTGGTAGGGGCGGCAGAAAAGTTGAGCATAGGATTAAAGTTCATCGTCGCGAATTCACCAGGTGTCGGCATCGGGTTCGACGTAGGCTCATCGGCAGGTCGATCATCCCCATCCGTGGGTGCACCATCTTCGCGCATTCGATCTGTCTGGCCAGGGGACTCGACAAACGCCGTTGATCCCGTGCCCGATTGCGCAGGTTTCTCGTCCATCGGGTCCGCGTTCTCTTCGCCTTTTTGATGCGTGCTCCTGATCGAGCTCTCATTCCCCAACGGCGGACTATGCCTCAACAAGCCATTCGACTCGGCCGGTTCAAGTGGACTGATCGCACTTCCCCCCGCAACACTCGATCCCGCCTGTGGTCCCACAGGCCCCACAGCTGAAGCGGGTGAGCTCGTCGCGGACGGGGTCCTCCTCTCACTCCTAAAGTATGACACTCCATTCGTGCCTTTCTTATCGACGTACTTGAGGTGCCAATCCTGCTCCCTCTGCCTAACCCCCGGCGTAGGGTTCAACGTCGTGATCGCAGTCGTGTTGGATCCAGAAGCGGGGGACATCCCTTCGGCCGCTTCCGGGGCCCATTTCTGCACCGACAGCGCGGTCTGGTATAAGAGATGGAGAATCTCGCTGATCTTGTACCGTAGGTGGGTCTCTCCATCGGGGACGACGACGCGCTGTGCAAAAGAAGAGGATCAGCCATATGCACGACCGGAGTCCGTCGTTAATTTCGTGTGAGGACGCACCTTCATGATATCACGAGCAAGCTTGAGCGTTGCGAGCGGCTCGGCATCCCGGCGCCGGATGTGGGAATGGTATTGGATTAGTGAAGCGATGAAGAAGGCGTAAATACCGCTGCGAAAGCAAACAACTCATTAGCACACTCGTACAGCTGCGATCGTTCACCAAACTGCACAAAATAGGCACAAGGACTCACACGAACCACCCCTCTAGCACCGCCTCGTTCTTATCAACCCACTCGATCGCCTCTCTCGACTCGGTCTCTAGCTGACCCCACTCGACGACCCCGACACTGAGGTGCGCGAAACGCTTGGGCAACTGGAACGAGATGCTCATGAACGGCCTCGTGACCAAGAACTTGGCGGGTAGGTACAGCAACCTCAAGAACCCTTGTTCGGCCGTCGACTTGTTGGGTCCGTTGAACCTCAATTCCGAAGGGAGGCCCGAGACCCAGTGCTCGAGATCGTCGAGGAGGGAGGTCGCGTCTGCTGCTGACAAGGTCATGATCCCCGTGGGGGAGTAGATGGCTTTGATGATGCGACCGAGCAGGATCGAGAGCGAAATCAAAGCGCCATTGAAGAGGTATGGCTTCCGTTCAGCGTCGAACTCGGTGCCAGGTCGGATGTCGAACACGGAGGGTAGGAGACAGTCGCAATCCGCCAAATCGATCATCATAGGGCATCCGTACTACAGAGGCGGAAGTGTTTCACGTCAGGTGGATCTCAAAGCACCCGAAGAAGCGAGACGGCTCTGTTCGGAAACTTACGATGGCAGCAATCCACCGATCGGCAATCAGACACCCACCCCAGACCCTCCTCCTCAACTCGCAATGATCTGCCTCGGATTGCAACTTCTTCTCCGTCCCAAACTTGCGGTGCAGCCCCAAATCCTGCGCCATCCTGATCGCAACACCGAGCAAGTTCCACGTCTTGCTCGCCGGCGTCTTCTTCTCCAACTCCAGCGAGAAGGCATAGACGAGCAAGGCCTGGATATTGGACATGCTCGAGTCATCAAGAAAGTCTTGCTCGCGCAGAGTCGCGCGAATAGTGCCTTTGATCGTCCTCAGGATCCCCGGTGCGACGTGGTGACTAAGCCCCGAGATGCCGCACAAAGTGTTGAACAACAAGATCGACGTTTTTTTGTTCGCTGCAAAGTCAGCCCTTGTCACGACGGGGAAGTGTCGACTGTGCGTCGTAAAGTAGTGGTTCAAGAGCTGTTCGGCAACGGATGAGTCCAAGCCCTGGATCACCTGCGGATGCGCATCCGGACCCCCTGCTTCTCCCGTATAGTCCCCACCCCCATTGATACGGATAAAGCCATCTCCCGTCTCGTCTACGGTCAGTGATTGCGAGTATTTGGAGTCTACCGAGCTGAGGCGTTCGGCGGGGAAGGTCGAGGTCGAGTGCATGAGGTGCGAGATGGAGGTTGGGCCGACAATGCGCATCTCTCTGTTGCGTCGGATCGGATCCGAGTCTTGGTTGCCTTGGGTCTGCATCTGAGTTGGCAGATGGCCGGCAAGTGGGGTATTCGACGAGAAGGAAGGCCGATTCGTCGAGGATGGGTGAGCCTCGTAGTGGTACTGCGCTATCGAATTGGACGTATGAGAAGCCATGGACTGCGAACCGGCCGATGAAGCTCGGTGGTGCGCCTGACTGAGCGCCGCTAGTTGAGACGCAGCAACGGCCGACGAAGAGTCGTCGGCTTGTTTAGGTTTGGAACGCTTGTTCCGAGTTTCCGCGATCGGTAGGAACTTGTGATGGGTCGAGTCGTGGGCAGGTTAGTCCTTGATGGCTGCAACGCGAATAGTGGGGGGAGTCATTTACCCAGGTACACGCCGTGTGGTGAGAGTGACAGTGCATGCATATGGGTGGCTCCGTATCCGGCAAGGCATCGCACCTATGTTATGCATACGGGGTGTTGTTAATCTTGCCGTGATAGAACTCTCTCGGACTGTGGCCCCCACGCAGAGAAAGAGAGGTAGCACTCGCCTGATCTTCTTCCTGCGACAGCTATCGCACGCCCTCGGAGTCTTGGAGCGCTTCTTCCTCGCGGATGCGCTGTCCTCGTCATCCTGTTCGTCCTGACTACCCGCGGCATCAGGTGTTCCCGCGACGTTGATGGTCGAGCCGCTGGCGCTGATCCTCCTCTTGCCGGACGATGAGCCGTACGGGCAATGGTCCTGCGCCATGGTCGAGGGGGGTGCGCCGCTCGGATGCCTCGACATAGAGTCGTAGTGCGCCAATGACCCGGGCAACGAGTTGGCAGGAGGAGGAAGAGGGAGCATCGGTATCGAGCTCGACGAGGGCGACGACGAGCCAGCAGTCGCGGCATTGGCGGCGTTGGCTCGCATCAACAGCGCCGAGGGGGACGGCAACCCGTAATTCGTCGACGAGTTGTTCATCACATTCTGGCCATTGTTGCTACTATTGCTGAGAACTGGGTTGGGATTCGCATACATCCTCGGCAGATTGGGAGGGGGCAAAGTCGAGTGTATGCCGTAGTCGGCGATAGGACCGCCGCCGAGCGAGGCTGAGGAGGCTCGCAGTGGATGCATGCCGTGAGCGCTTCCGCTGCCGCTTCCGCTCGCGATGGCGTTGGCAAGCGAGTGCATGCCACCACCACTGCTGACGCTGTCACCCCCACCGTACCCGTACGCTGATCGGTTCTGCATGGCTTGGGGCGGGGCGGGGATTTATCTCGGTAGTCGTGTCCCCCTGGCGGTCACTGTGTGCGATCGAGCAGTGATGACCGCCGGTGTATGAGAGACAAGTCACTCGCCTCCTTTGCACGACCCAGCGACGCACCCCGCCGAATAAGCGCCGACTGGCCCATTAGCCGCGGATATATTCCTGGCTAAAGCATTCGCAAAAAAAAAAAGGTCACGAACTGGTACAAGCCACCGACGGGTACGTTCAACTGTAAACGTGTGCACGGAGTCGAGCACAAGGTAAGAAGGATCTCGGAATCGCTTGAAGTGTACACCTACGCTTTTGGTAAGCACGATCCGAGTTTTCGGCGCCGGCAGACCAAAACCAAAACTCTGGGCGCCCCAATTCCTCCGCGCTACGGCCCGACCCATTTCCAGGGGCTTCTCTTCGAGCTCGTCATTCGTCATCGCCGCAATTGCACGCACTCTGCAACACGGTCTTCTTCTTTTGCACGGGGAGGTCTGGGTGCAAACAAACAACTGGAGAAAAAAATGATGAGGTGGAGTTGCGTTGTGAGGAACCTTTCCAGCGACACGTCAACCATCTGGAAAATTAGTTTTTAGCGGCTTGATGGGATGCACTGCAGGATTTTTAAGGAGAGTAGTGATACGATCATTTACGCTCCCAAATCACCAGGCAGTAGGTGTGTACCGGCCACGTCAGATGGATATTCGAGCCGTGAGGGATCGATTGGAAAGGCGCAGAATTCCCAGAACGAGCCACGTCAGGCCACGTCAATCGGTGCAAATGAACGCGCGTCGTCGCTGGATGCTGTGAGAACGAGGACGGGTGATGTGGCGCCGGCGCGCGTGTGCTTTGCTTTCCTTTCTTCCCCTTCCTCACCTCTGTCGATTGGACTCATTCCCCGATCCATAGTACACACCCACTCGCCTCTAATTCTCCACACGAATGGCTCCTACACCGAGTCGCAAGACGCTTTTGTCGGCGTTGCTACTCGTAGTGATTGCTCTCGTCAGCTTTTCCCCCGTGGCCCAAGCCGCCAATGAAGAGGTGATTGCTCGTGCTCGGGGCTTCCACCACGTTCTCCCGTGGCCACAGTACTACCCGTGACGTGATGAGACTGCCAGGCAATCATGTACACTCTTGTCGACCGATGCTGACCGTGCTCGTCCTCTTCTCTTGTGCCTGCTGTTCCGTGGCGCCACGTCAAACTCCCCGTCGTCCGCTGGCTGTTCGCGTGCGCCTTTCGTCTGACGTGTCAACTGTCCGTCACCATCTGAATCGCCTCGCCTCGCCTCGCCATGCGCTACATCGCCCTTGAATCATGGCATCGCGTGCACGACGTTCCTTCTACCATGATACTGCATCTCATCTTGCCACTTACAGTACGGCACAGTTAGTAAGTCACGCTCCGGGTGTCCCCTTTGACCCTCACTTTGTCACTTTTCCTTCACGTTCCATCACACCAGCGTGGCGCCTCCGACGCCGGCTCTACGTGGACAGACAAGCTGACCTTTCCCCTCGCCGCCCGTCTCCCTCGCTGCAGTCGGTATCGATTTGGGAACAACATATTCATGCGTTGGGTAAGCATTTGTCCGGTCTTGGAACGCTTTTGTGGGTGTGCACGGTTCGAGCCAGGCCTGCGGTGGACCCGGGGCTCTAGCGGGCAGCACACGTCGACCTGCTCGCACGCGCTTCTCGATGTTACGAGGCGCAACTGGGCGCCAGGACGCTACATCGTAGTATCTTTCGGGCCTGCCGCTCGGGAGAGCTGTCTGCGAACGATAAGTCTCTTCGAGTCCGTCTCTCGCGCTGGCGGCCTCGATGACAAAGACGAACGCGCTCGCTTCCCTGGGGAGATAGCGAGCCACGTAGCCTCACAGAACCCGTTGCCGCGACATCGCTCGCACACACGCTTTCTCCACGGTCCAGAGCAGTTCGCTGATACGCGCTTCACTCCCATAGTGTCCAAAAGAACGGCCGGGTCGAAATCTTGACCAACGATCAGGGTAACCGTATCACACCATCCTACGTCGCTTTCGCGGCCGGCTCCGGCGAACGACTCGTCGGTGACGCCGCCAAGAACCAGGCCCCTTCGAACCCTACCAACACCATCTTCGACATCAAGCGGTTGATCGGTCGTCGCTTCTCGGACAAGGCCGTAAAGGAGGATATCAAGCACTACCCCTTCACCGTCAAGCCCGGCAAGCATGATCAGCCCGTCGTCGAGGTCTCTGTCGGCAATGAACGTAAGACCTTCACCACCGAGGAGATCTCGGCTATGATCTTGGGCAAGATGAAGGAGACCGCCGAAGCCTACCTGGGCAAGAAGGTCACCCACGCCGTCGTCACCGTCCCAGCCTACTTCAACGATGCTCAACGACAAGCGACCAAGGACGCCGGCACGATTGCCGGTCTCAACGTTCTCCGTGTCGTCAACGAGCCCACCGCCGCCGCGATCGCCTACGGTCTCGACAAGACCGGTGGCGAGCGCAACATCATCGTCTATGATCTCGGAGGAGGAACGTTCGATGTCTCGCTCCTCTCGATCGAGGACGGTGTCTTTGAGGTCTTGGCCACCGCCGGTGACACCCACTTGGGTGGTGAGGACTTCGACAACCGCGTGATCGACTACATCTCCAAGACATGGAAGCGCAAGCACGACGGCCAGGACATCACCAAGAACCTGCGCACGATGGGTAAGCTGAAGCGCGAGGTCGAGAAGGCCAAGCGAACGCTCTCGTCGCAAATGTCGACCAAGCTCGAGATCGAGGCCTTCTTTGAAGGCGAGGACCTGTCCGAGACCCTTACCCGCGCCAAGTTCGAAGAGTTGAACCTCGACCTGTTCCGCAAGACGATGAAGCCCGTCGAGCAAGTGCTTAAGGATGCCGGATTCAAGAAGGAGCAAGTCGACGACATCGTCCTCGTCGGTGGTTCGACCCGTATTCCCAAGGTTCAAGAGTTGCTCAAGGAGTATTTCAACGGCAAGGAGCCCACTAAGGGTATCAACCCCGATGAGGCCGTCGCTTACGGTGCCGCCGTCCAAGGTGGTATCCTCTCCGGTGAGGAAGGTCTCGGTGATGTCGTCCTGATCGATGTCTGCCCCCTCACCCTCGGTATCGAGACGACCGGTGGTGTCTTCACAAAGCTCGTGAGTCGCTAGACGCTCCGACGGAATGTCATTCATTATTAATTGATACTAATTGCATTCACTCCCGCTACAGATTGACCGCAACACCGTCATCCCCACCAAGAAGTCCCAGATCTTCTCGACCGCCGTCGACAACCAGCCCACCGTTTTGATCCAAGTTTACGAGGGTGAGCGTGCGATGACGCGCGACAACAATCATCTTGGCAAATTCGAGTTGACCGGTATGGCCCCCGCCCCTCGCGGTGTCCCCCAAATCGAGGTCACGTTCGAGATCGACGCTTCGAGTATTCTCCGCGTCAGTGCCGTTGACAAGGCGACGGGCAAGTCCGAGTCCGTGACGATCGAAAACGAGCGAGGCCGTCTCTCGCAAGAGGAGATTGACCGAATGGTCGCCGAGGCCGAACAGTTTGCCGAGGCGGACGAGCTCTTAAAGAAGAAGATCGAGGCGCGCAACGCGTTGGAGAACTTTATCTACTCGGTCAAGGGTCAACTTGCCGACACCAAGGAAGGTCTTGGCGCCAAATTGGACAAGTCCGACATCAAGACGTTGCACGCCGAGTTGAAGAAGTCGCAGGACTGGCTCGAGGCGAACGCCGAAGCGTCGGTCGAGGACTTGACCGAGCAACTCGAGACGCTCCAAGGCGTCGTCACGCCCATCACGAGCAAGATCTACGGTGGCGCCGGCGGATCGGACGAGCCCCTCTCGAACCACGACGAGCTTTAGACGTTGTCTCATGTCTGATGACCCGGACTCCCAACCCCACAAAAGAGTAGTGTTTTCCTTTCCTTCCCCTTTTTTTTCTTTTTTTGGGTATGGCACTTGCATTCCGTTCCATTCCGTTCCATTCGGGTGTGAAATAATACGCTTTGCCCTCTCGAATGCACGTGAGAACGACGAGAGACCGAGATCAAATGCCGGGTGGCAGCTCAGCTCTATTCCTCCGCCGCTGCTGCTGCATTGCAATTGCAAGTCAATCCACCAAAGTAGGCCGTGACAGCTTTCAACTTGTACCCCATCCATTCCTCCTCAATTTCGACTTCGGCATACTCGCCATCCTTCTTCTGCGCCAACTGAGCCACTTCGACGAGGTCGACGTTCCGAGGAAGAAACATGGCGATATGCGGCGTGAGAGCCGCCGAGAGGGCGTACAAGTCTTGGCCGGGTAGAGGCGCAAGTGCGGATAGTGGGTAGGTTGTCGATGCTGGTGATGCTGTAGTCGTCGCTGTTGGCTTAGCGGGTGTGGTCGACTCCTGTGCAGCTCCCGACTTCCGTCTCTTCTTCTTCTTCTTCTTCCTCGACCCCGCTGCGCTTGCCTCCACAGCCGCCTCCCCGGCAAGTGGAGCAGGAGTTCCCATCTCAATCATCTTTTTCCTCTCCCCCGTCCCCATCGAGTTCCCCTTCGCATTAAATGACAGATAATCAATCCCACCCCATGGCGGACTCAGGAAAACAACATCAATCTCCTCCTCTTCCTTCGGCTTCGCCTCCAGTCGTTTGGCTTTCTCTTTTTTGGCCCATTCGACAAAGTCGGCCTGTATGAACTCGATGCGATCGGCGACGCAGTAGATCTCGGCATTCTTGCGGGCACAGGCGAGTCGGGTCGGGGATATGTCGATTGCGATGACTGGAGGTGGATGAGGGGTGCGAGCGCGAGATGAGGATAGAATACTCCTTGGAGAGGAAGGAGGGATCACAGTTTTGGCGCTCACCTTTTTCACATGTGAAAGCAAATTGGATGGCGTTTCCACCCACACCGCAGAACGCATCGACGATGACATTACATCGGCCTATTTTTCGATGCAGACCAAGATATTAGCGAAGGTGCATAAGGTTTTGAAGGATGCTTGATGCCAAAAACTTGAGACTGACATCGCTCGGCGATCTGTTGCGCAATCTTTTCCGGTGTGACCGAGAACCATCCTTCCCGATCCATTTGCACGCCTTGATCAAAGAGAGAAAAGAGTCGATATCGTTGAAACCAGTCTGCACACGAACAGATCGCACCCATGAGATCAGCTCGATGCGTCGTGATGACTAGAGTGTCCCAACCCGCGGCCGACGTCATCTCATTCGGTTCAAAGATGGAGATCTCCGGTTCCTGCGGTGCGAGACAAATTCCATGCCAGACACTCACATTTCTTGAGCTCATCTGGTAGATTCTCGGCGTCAAAATTTGTCTGCGCGACCTCCCCCTCGTCCCCAGCCCCATTCGGCTCACTCCTACCTCGTTTTCCATTCGCACCAGCACCATTCACTGCTTCACTCCCGTTCCCAGTCATCGTCAAAGTCGACGTCGAAGCCACCGGCCCCATCTCCGGCTGAGTAGGAATCAGGCTTGCCTTCGACGGTGGTACTTGCCCGTTCACCTCACTCTGGTCAGGGATGATGGATCGGACCGGTCGAATCAAGGCTCGTACGAAGGGTGAATTGGTTATCGCGTGCGCGCGCGATGAATGACCTGCTCGCATCCTGTCTTGGAGTCACGGTCGCTTCCTTTCGCTTGGTAGCGCCTGAAGGTAGTGGGCCTAGTGCGCGTTGCGATGCGATGTGGTGGGCGCGAGAGGAAGTGGAGCGCGAGACGGGCCTCGCAATGGAGCAATCCGGCAAAACGGCCGACCACCGACCTCGGCAGTTTTGCCCGGCTCGGTCCCGGCTATTGATCTGATCTGCGGCGAAATTCTTCTTCAGGCCAGTTATGTGATGTTTCTGACGGGCCTCGCAAAGGAGCAATCCGGCAGACCGCGGCCGACCACGGACGAGTCGGCAGTTCTGCCCGGCTTGGTCCCGGCTATTGATCTGATCTGCCGCGACATTTTTCCTCGGGCCAATTATGTGATGTTTCTGCTGGTAAGATACAGAAGAGGGGAATGCCCCTATTACGTACTAAAAAGCAGAGCGTTCGCCCCCTTGGGCTGCCAGTGCTAATTTCGTACGGGAGCCGTAACCAACCTAATCCCGAGACTTGGCCATTTAAGCTGATTTGGTCAGTCCAAAGGAACAGAAGAAAACATCTAATTTCAAAGTCGCCCCCTCACGCGCGAGTCCTAGTCAACATTTTCTCTATCCCTTCTTCCCCTTGCCAAAACTTCTTCTCCAACCTGATCCTCCACTCCCTGACCGCCTTCTTCTCGTCCCAAATCTCCTCGCACAGCTTGGGCACCGCGACGCGCATCATCATGTACCTCCCATACGCGACATAATCGACGAAACCTGGCTGGTTCTTTGATGCGAGGTATGAGTGTCCCCGGTCGTTCAAGAGAGCTTCGAGCGGGAGGAGCGAGGCTTTGGCGCGGGAGACGAGGGTCTCTTGAGAGGTCGAGGTGAGGAACTTCCATCCGTCCTTCATGCCGAGCTTGGCATCGGATTTGAACCAGCCTCGTTCCTACAAGGGCGTACGACGGTCAGAATGACGGGAAGGAAAGGACGGATCGCGGCCAACGGTGAGCGCTTGAAAACTCGGCAATGTAAAACCCGTTCAGGTCACTCACCGTGTTCGTGTCCTCCCCATCTCCGGGATGCAAAGCCGCCAGAGGCTCGGCCGAGAGCTCAAAGAAAGTTGACCATTGCGCATCCGACGATCCGAACCCACCCGAAAAGACGAATGCGTACGCCTTGGCGACGTCCATCTCGGGAGAATCCAGTTGTACCGGGTTCGGCGACGAGGGCAGGAACAGCGAGGGTGCATCGGGGTAGTTGATGTCGAGCCATCTATTCTCGGAATGGCGCGATAGTCCGTGTAAGTCTCGTGTACTTTTTGTTCCTTAGACTTTGCGGGATACGTCGCGCTTTCGATTGCTCACTCGGCGATCTTCCAGCTATCCGAAATGAGCTCGCCCGAGGGAAGTTCAATGGTCGGCGCTGCACGCCCCATCGCAAGATGACAACACACTCGAGTAAGCACATCACATTTCCAAGTCCATAAAAGGCTCTCTTACGAGCTTTCAACCTGATACTCACAAAGCAGCCTGTCCTTGCCATGCTTCTTGGCCAACGCTTTGAGGTCGGCCATCGTGACCGGCTGAGTCACAAAGCCTACGCCCTTGTGTAAGAGCGACAACCGCATCTTCCAAGGGTTGGGTGCCCAGAAGGGACCATCTATGACACGAGAGCAGTGTGAGGTGATTAGAACATTGCCATTGGATGACCGTAGTTCCCGGGACGATCCGGACGAGTCAACTCCGACAAAAGTGCCGAGCGCGTCTCGCTGTCCCTAATTCCGGAGAACGTTCTTCGTCTACAGTACCGAAGCGAAGGAAGAAGACTCCTCACCAGGTTCGAGATAAAGGTCATACAGAATGATCGGCGCCATATCTTTCCGTTGAGTCGCGTGGAAGCGGTGCGGTCATGTCAGAAACGAGCGGCCGCGGAGAGCGCATGCCCCACTCTCTGCCCCCACTCCCCCCAGAGAGAGCACGCGGCAACCCGCGGTCCGGTCGATCTGCACTCCGACCAAAGCCATCCGGCGGCGTGAGTCAAGAGAAGCGCCACGTTCCACATGCTTTGTCAGAGTCCAAGCGGTGATAAAGTGTTTCAGAACAGTTCGAAAGCTAAATTGTACTGTGCGCCAGTTGAAATCGTTTACAGAGCGAAATCAATACTACCTCAGGAAGGTTTGCACGCGCGAGTCAACGTTCTCGAGTCAACGTTCCCGAGTCAACGTTCTCGAGTCAACGCGGGCCTCCGCGCGACGTGAACTTTCATACTAAAAGTTACTGCCGCAGGGTTGTTTTTTTTCCTTTCTCAGTCTGTCTTCGCCGGAGAGCACGCCGATTAGGCGACCGAGACCGGATTCCACGAACAAGCGCCCTTGGACCCCTGATCGAGCGAATCCAATTTGACCATGTCTTCCGGGCCCAGCTCAAAGTCGAACACGGCCGCATTCTCCTTGATACGGGAGGGAGTGTCACTCTTAGGAAGGGGTACTGCGTCAGTATTCGTGTAGAACAGGTCAGCTTTCGGGACGCGTCTTCAAGTAGCTGCCACAGGGATGGCTCGGGGCCACGCACCGTAGCCTTTTTGCAAGGACCACCTGATCAATACCTGAGCCGGTGTCTTGTTCGTTTGCCGAGTCAACGAAAACAGATATTGAAGACACTGAGTGATCGCACGCCCATTTTAGCTGTTTCAGGGCCGGACAGTA
Organism: Microbotryum violaceum; assembly: GCA_022506055.1. Classification (NCBI taxonomy): domain Eukaryota; kingdom Fungi; phylum Basidiomycota; class Microbotryomycetes; order Microbotryales; family Microbotryaceae; genus Microbotryum; species Microbotryum violaceum. The sequence goes on along the minus strand of JAKMXP010000004.1, from coordinate 1,803,978 downwards.
CCCACCTTTCTCGCCACCTCAAGCAATACAGGGTCTTGGAACCGGTCCCCCCTCACAAGCGGGCAATAAGCTTGTACAACGACCCCATGCTTCTCACACCATTCGACGATCGGAGCCTGCCTCAACCATGGGTGAAGCTCAATCTGGTTCACCTCGGGGATATCGCACCCTGCATCAACGAGTTGCTGCAAGTGCTTCTCGGAAAAATTCGACACCCCGATCGACTTGACTTCGCCTTTGGCTCGCTTTTCGCAGAGCACTTTCCAAGCCTCGAGTCGCTTGGTCGGCCCTGCGGTCGGGTCGTGAAGCAAAAAGAGATCCTGTTGACCACCCAGACAGAGGTTAAAGATGCGTCAGAGTGATCCAGCTCGAAAGAAGCCACTCGATCACTTCGGGCCTTGGCCTCCGGGACGGTCTGGCGCCGAAGGAGCTCCGACGAGTCGGGCTCGATCAGGTCCTCGTTTCAAATGGCGTACCCACTTGAGTCCTTCTTGATTGGCTTTCCAGTTGGAATCGTCGACAGCTTTGGTCATCTTCTCGGTGCCGTGTTCATGGCCCGTCGCCTATGAAAGCATGGTGAACGAATGTGGTAACACGATGTGGGCCGCGCGGATGAGCAAGCAATGAGCGATGTTGGTGGGGCAAGCAAGACTCCGTAGGAATAGCGTCGTCGAAGATCATTGCATCTAGTGAATCGTACGACGTGCTCACCTTAGTCGTCAGCCAAATGTCCCGACTCTGGGGATGTTCCTTCTTCCACTTGGCCGTCGCCCCGAGCACCTCGGCCTCGTTCCGGTAGACCCTCGCCGAATCGCAGTGCGTGTACCCCAGTTCTAGAGCCGAGGCAGTCGATGCAGTAGCGGCCGTACTTTGGTACAGTCCGAAGCCGAGGACGGGCATGCGCGCACCCGAACGCAGGGGGACGGTCGAGTGGAGGTGGAGGGTGGACATGATGACGTTCGATGGGCGGGGTCGTGCTACGTGGTGCGAGCGGTGATACTGGGAGCAATGCTTCCTCTCATGATAAGGTCAAGGGAAGAGTAGAAAAGGACTGTACGTTGTCTTGGGCGGAATGTGGGGCCGCGCACCTCCGCGCACTTGAATTTCATCTCCGAGCGTGGTGCATGCGCATCTCGGAATGTGCACTCAAAATTACAAAATACAAAGGGACAGGAAACCGAGAAAAGCCTTCACGATCAATTATCTCGGATCTACCTGGGCTAATCAAGGACGAGTCGCCTGCCACTGCCACCGCACCGCCAACTTCGAGTTCCGAGGTGAAACCAATTCGCAAGAAAAAGGGCCTTGTCGACTGAGGTGGGAAATTTGAAGACCACGGTGATGCGTACACTAGAAGTAAGCTACCTCGTACGATAGGGTTAGTGTACTTGCATACTCACTGATGGTGAGGGTATTGTGGACTTCCTTCAATCTGAAGGTGAGATCCTCCTTGAACGTCGAGCCGAGGTGACGGCGGAAGATCGAGCGGAGGCTAGTGTGGAGAGTGAACGCGAGGATCTAGTCGTCAGCCCCTTGCTGAAACTGCCTCGCCGGTCGTCAAGGGCAAGCGAGCACGAGCTATAGACCGATCGATCAAGGGTCAAGACAGAGACTCACGAAGCGTTTGTCTGGGTGGATTTCGCAGCCTGGTCAGAGCGGTGCCGCCTGAACGAACACACTAGACGACCGATTTTTGGCGTTCCTACTAACTGTTGGAGAGCGATTCTTGGGCAATCTCATAACATTGATTTCTTCGTATGTTTGGGACTCAGAATAGATACAAATTGGCCCCCCAGATACCTTCTCTCGATGTACAAAACAACCCGAAAACGCTGTTTTCCGAGAGGCACACTTTGGGCTGAGCTTTCCCGGGCCGGGTCCTCTGCGAATCTTGCTGTGAGTTCGCCCCAGACTTGGTGGGTCGTACGAGACTGTTTCGCTCCCTGCGGCACATAATAATCGGACGCGTCAAACCTACTCATCGTCAAGCCCACAAGACTAACGACGCGAATTTGGTCCTTCTCAAGCGTCGCCGAAGCTATAAACCAACGCTGCGACACGTCGAGACGCGTCGGAGCGATCTGGTTTACCCTCAACGATGCAGGTCAGCAACCCGCGCCAACCCATGATATCATCTCCAGGGCTTTCGTCCGACTGATTCTCAACGCTTCTGTACACAGCATGAAATACTCCTGTTGCTGTCTTCGCACCCCTCGCCGTTGTCAGCGGCGTCAGCGGTAGGGTCGAGCTCCTTGTCGTCGAGCTCGACAGCAAGCACGCTCCTGCATTCAGGTGAACGCGCCTCGATACAGCGCCTTACCGAGCTCGCTCAGCTTCACTCCAAAGTGTCGGTCTTCTGCTCGCCGACACTGAGCGCAGACCAAGCAGGTCAGCCCAGCGACACCCGCTCGTCAGCGACGATCGAAAGGCTGCTCCCGACGACGGCATTGGCGGCACTACGATCTCTTATATCAACTCGGATCCTTGGAGCGTATTCGACCACACTACTCGCATTGGAGCAACAAATCCTGCAAGGGCAGTTAGGGACGGCTCACGTGCCGCTCTCTCATGTCCTCGGTGAGATGACGGCCTGGGAATCGATCCTGCTCGGCGTGGCCCGCCTCATCGATTCATTGCTGCTCGGACCCGAAGCCTTTGACCCTGATTGGTCGGGAACACCACCGCAAGGGCGCAACACGGGGAAAGCCAAAGTAGGATTCCGAATGCCGACAGAAGCGACCACATCTGGCCCTGCCGAGAAGGCCCCACAGCGATGGACCTGTGCTCCTCTCCTCTCCCTGCTCAACGAGCACCTAGCGACGGGGAACGAGATGCTGCGCCAACTCTGGTCCGACGCCATCAAGACGATCGAGCAAATATGGTTGAGCAGCTTTTGCGCTTACCTACTCTACGGTCAAGTCGACGGGGTCGAGTCCTTGCTCATCCCACCTTCCGCTGGCCGTGGATACAAGAAGATTTCTTCACACCCCCACCGCGCAACGACGACAGCACAGCATCACTACTACATTCCAGATTCTTCCATCCCCTATCTCGGCCCGCTCGTAAACCCTCCTATCCGCGCGACGATCCTCAAGTCGCTCTCGACCATCTCGCTTGCCTTGGCCGTGCTTCACTCTATCTCGACCTCGGACACGGCAGAACTCTCCAGGCTGCGATCGTCTACTTCCTCTTCGAGCAACATGTTCACACTGAGCTCCAAACTCAAGGCCCGGATTGAGGTAGAGTTGCATGGCTGTACTGGGCCAGGGGATGACACCTTCGGACGACGACTCGATTCAATTGCCAGTGAGTACTTGAAGCGCTAGTCTTGTCTGATCCCAGCCTTGACTCGCGAACGGACCCTCTTCTTCGCAGTCATCCTTTCTACGCATCTCCTCACACTATACCTCCCACATCAAGCTCTGCACAGTCAGCTCGATCTCCTCTCCTCGATTTATCTCCTCCGCTGCGGATCTTTCGCCTCGAATCTCCTTCACGAGCTCTCAACACTTCGAGCGCGCCTGATGCGCACGGCAGGGACGATTGCGAAGGCCCGACTGAACGATTCGTACCTCGCCTCGGCCATGTCCAGAGCGAGCAGTGGGACGATCCTCGATCCCGATCTCGACCCTTTCACACCAGAGAAGGCGTTTGACCGTTCCCAGTTCCCCGAAACGTCGATCAAAGTTTTCAAATTGACGCTAGTGCCGCAAGCTCCAGAAGAGGATGCGCTGCAGGCTGACCCATTCACCTCTCGCTTGCTGGGCCCTCCTCTTTCGCTCGATTATCAGCCTAGTCCTGCGTTGGCGTTGCTGATCGACGAAGACTGCTTGAGCGTCTACAAGAGGTGCTGGGGCTTGTTGATTGCTGTCAAAGGGTGCCATGCTCGGTTGCTGACCACGTGAGTCTCTTCTCCGAGCTCGCCTCAAGACTAGCTGGGCGAAGTACCAACCCCCTGTGCGGGGCGAACTGCTCATT